>PISW01008719.1:0-10253 GCA_004023785.1 Mungos mungo | reverse complement strand
GCTTGCAGCGCCGCAGGCAGGCGGCGCGTTCCAGGACGTGGCCGAAGAGCCGCAGCTCGCGGGCCCACTCGTCGCCGGGGCCGCCGTCGGCGCCGGGCTCGGGCCCCGGGGGCGAGGCGGCGGGCGGCGCGGAGCCGCTGCAGTTGGCGTGGCAGAAGGCCTCGCTGTCCCGCAGCAGCCGGTGCAGCCGCAGCGCCGCCTCGAGGTAGCGCGCGCTCTCGCGCCAGCTCTCGCCCTCGTACTGCTCGAGCGCGTGCCCGTAGGCCGCGGCCAGGGGCATCAGGTCCTCGGGCGGGAAGCCCCGGAAGCTGTACTTCTCGTACTGCCCCGCGGCGCTGCCCAGCAGCAGCCACAGCAGCCCCCACGCCGCCCGCCCCATGGCCGCGCCGCGCCGGCCGGCTCTGCCCCGCCGAGTTGGCTTCCAGACCCCGCGGGCAGGCGGGGGCGCCTGCTGGGTCTTAGCGCCGGCAGCCGCGGCAGGAGGGCGGAGTCGAGGTCTGGGTCAGCTCCCCCCAGGGGCAGAGGGCCTACTGGTGCCCTGAGTCCCGTACGCTGGCCGACCTCCTGCCCTTGGGGTCTTCCCCTTGACAGACTGTAAGTGGGTGGGGGAACGCTTCCCGCGGGGATGGGGGCCCGCAAAGCCCCTCCCCACACAAAGACAGTCCCCCACCTTAAGATCAAGACATTGAGGGAGCGCCACCTCCACCACTCTGTCCAAACCTTGGCATCTAGTCCTCTTTCCATTACAGAGTCCCTTCTGCTCCTTCTCCGCACCTAGCCCTGAAGAAGTCACTCCTAGTGTCACACACACACACACCCGCCCCAGTCCGCGACGCGGAGGCGCCCTCCTGGTTTCACCCCGCACACCTCACTCTCGCTGCCGCCCACCCATGTCCATCCCCGCGCGGGATCGTCGTGACTGTCTAGCTTTTACGGGACCACGCTGCTCGATCCTGGAGAGGCCATCCCTGAGACAGTGGGGATGTGGGGCAGGGGGAGTACCGAGACACCCCCTCAGATTATGGAGCCTCACCAGCCACCTGGAGAGGCCTAGATTTGGGGGTGCCAGCGAAAGAAACAAGGGATACTTCAGGCCGGCTTTAGGACCCAGGGGCTCCGGAAAAAAAAGATACTGAACTTTTTTCTTTTTTTCTTTTTTAATGGGAGTCAGCTCCAACTTCTCCGCTTTCCTGAACCTCCCTCCCAGGCCGGGGCCCCAGGACGCTGAGCCTCGGAGACAGGGAGGGGGGATCTGGAGTCCTTTGTAGTGCGTTTCTGGACTCCAACACCTAGCCTAGCCCTCTCCTCCTATTCCATCCTCCGTCCCCCGCCCCGCCAGCTGGGTCTTCCCTGCCCCCATTCCACGTGGACCAGCCAGGGCGGGGGTGGGGACCAAGGACAGGAAGAGGGGGAGCCAGCCCCGGGAGGAGGGGGAAAGGAGGTAGTCGGCGGCGACTCCCTCGCTCGCCCTCACTGCCGGCGGTCCCAGCTCCAGGCACGATGCTCCCCGCGGTGCCCCCTAGCCGCGCCTTCCTCCAGCTCCCTCTGCTGCAGTTGCTGCTGCTGCTGGTGCAGGCGGTGGGGAGGGGGCTGGCCCGTGCTAGCCCGGCCGGGGGCCCCCTGGAAGATGTAGTCATCGAAAGGTACCACATCCCCAGGACCTGTCCCCGGGAAGTGCAGATGGGGGATTTTGTTCGCTACCACTACAACGGCACTTTCGAGGATGGCAAGAAGTTTGACTCGAGGTAACGGGTTGGGTGCCCCAGACTCGCCACTCCCCTTAGGGCCAGGCTCTCCTTCATCCTGGGGATCCCCTAACTACCCTTTTAGGCTGTGTCTGCATCCCCTACTTTCCTCCATGATCTTCTAAACCCTAACACAGCACCCTGAGGATGGCGTCTCCCAGACATCCAGCTTCCCAAAGACCTCTGCCCTCAATTTCAAACTCTCACTTCTTAAAGGACCCCAGTTTCTTTCACAACAAACTCCCCACATTCCCCAAAGTGTCTGATAATCATGGTGAACTGTTCTATTTACTAGTGTTTTATTTAAAGACATGGCCGGGAGGAGGTTCTGGTCCCCAATGTTGAGGGGGAAGGGCATGGTCGCTGCTTCCTGTGAATCCTCCAGTGGTCTCAGCCTGGGACCCCTTCCCTTTACACCCAGGCTGAATCCCTTCTGGTTCCAGCCCCAGCTTTCAGTGCCTTTGTAACCAGAGAAGAGTCAATAGAACTTTTTTGGAGGCGGTGGAGCAACTAGCATGTTAAAGAAGGGTGAAGATTATGGACAGCAGGATGGATCTAGGAGTGTAGGGCATACCTCCGTGTAGGACAGATGGGGACCCTATCTGTCTACGTGTCACATGGCTGGGCATTGCCCCCCCTGGACTCCGCGGAGGGTTCTCCTGCCTCCCTCTCTGGGTCTCCCTGCACCCCCCACCTCCCTCCATCTTAGCTCTATCAGACCAGGGCTGCCGCCCATCTTGCCAGGCTTGGGGTTTGAGAGATGGGCTTCTGATCTGATCAGGCCTTGTAGTCTGCTCTGGCAAGTCACTTTTGTAGGTGGGGACAGGGCAGGGCTGCACGTCAGCCTCAGTTAAACCTCAGGTCCCAGTCACACACCAAATCCTAAGAAGTGAGTCCCTCTTAGACTCTTTCCCAAAGCCCACAACTCAGCCCACGGGAAATTAGCGGCCTTTGGAAGGAAGACAGTATATTAAGAACATGAACTCCAGAGTCCAAGACCTAGGGTTCAAATCCAGCCAATGACCATGGACAAGGAATTATGCCTCTTTAAGCCTCATGTTCCTTATCTGAAAAAATAGAGATTAAAAAAATCTGGAAAATTAAGTTCTCCCTTCCTAAAGCTGATAATAGGGCTCAAGCAAGATGATGAATGAAAGAACTTATGGGGCGCCTGGGTGCCTCAGTCGATTAAGCGGATGACTTCGGCACAAGTCATGATCTCACGGTTTGTGGGTTCGAGCCCTGCCTCGGGCTCTGTGCTGACAGCTCAGAGCCTGGAGCCTGCTTCAGATTCTGTGTCTCCCTCTCTCTCTCTGCCCCTCCCCCACTCATGCTCTGTTTCTCTGTATCAATAATAAATAAACATAAAAAAAAGAAAGAAGAACTTCTCATAGTGCCTGCAAATACCAAAACAAGTTCAGGGAACATTAGCCTTGCCTCTGGGGAGGACTGGATGCCCTTATCATGTTTAACTGGTAGGAACTTTGTGGAAAATGAGGTATTGACGGTGACCAGAAGCACCACCCAAATCAGGGAGGGGTGGGAGCAAGGGAGGATTTCCTTGGTGGGACTCTAGGAGCCTGGCTGGCCCCAGTTCATGCAGGGCTGAGCTTGGAAAACTTGCCTAACCCTTTAACCTCTTTGATGAAAATAAAAATCTCTCAGGGCACCTGGCTGCTCAGTCAAAAGAACATGCGTCTCTTGATCTTGGAGTCATGAGTTCGAGCCCCATGTTGGAGGTAGAAATTACTAAAAAAATAAATGAAATAAACTTTAAAAAATAATTTAGGGGTGCCTGTGTCGGTTAAACGTCGCTTCGGCTCGGATCATAATCTCACGGTTCTGTGGTTCCGTTCTTTTTTTTTTTTTTAACGTTTATTTATTTATTATTTATTTATTTATTTTGAGAGAGAGAGAAAGAGAAAGAGAGCGTGTGCCCAGGCAAACAGGAGAGGAGCAGAGAGAGAGAGGGAGACAGGATTTGAAGCAGGCTCTGTGCTGAAACCATGAGATCATGACCTGAGCCAAAGTCGGAGTTTTAACCAGTTGAGCCACCCAGAGGCCCCTCATGGTTCAGTTCTTAGAGAGTCCACTTCGGATCCTCTGTCTCCCTCTCTCTCTGCCCCTCTTCTCCCCCCTCATGTGTCCATGTTCTCTCAAACAACTTAAAAAATAAAAAATAAAATAAAATAATTGAAAAAAATTTTAGGGGCGCCTGGGTGGCTCAGTCGGTTGAGCGGCCGGCTTCAGCTCAGGTCAGATCTCATGTTTGTGGGTTCGAGCCCCGCGTCAGGCTCTGTGCAGACAGCTAGCTCAGAGCCTGGAGCCTGTTTCAGATTCTGTGTCTCCCTCTCTCTCTGCCCCTCCCCCTCTCATGCTCTGTCTCTCTCTGTATCAAAAATAAAATAAAACATTTAAAAAAAATAAAATAAAATAAAATAATTGAAAAAAATTTAGGGGCACCTGGGTGGCTCAGTTGGTCGAGCATTCGACGTCGGCTCAGGTCATGATCTCGTGGTTCTCGAGTTCGAGCCCTGCCTTGGGCTCTGTGCTGACAGCTCGGAGCCTGAAGCCTGCTTCGAATTCTGTGTCTCCCCCCCCTTCCCCGCCCTTCCTGCACTCTGCGAATTCTCCCAAAAATAAATAAACATTTAGGGGCACCTGGGTGGCTCAGTTGGTTGAGTGACTGACTTCAGCTCAGGTCACGATCTCACGGTCTGTGGGTTCAAGCCCCGCGTTGGGCTCTGTGCTGACAGCTCAGAGCCTGGAGCCTGCTTCGGATTCTGTGTCTCCCTCTCTCTCTGACCCTCCCATACTCGTGCTGCCTCTCTCTCTGTTTCTCAATAATAAATAAGCATTAAAATTTTTTTAAAAAATTAAATAAACATTAAAAATTTTTTTTTAATTTTTTTAGTCTTTATTTTATTTTGAGAGAGAGAGACAGAGAATGAGCAGGGAAGGGGCAGAGAGAGAGGGAGACACAGAGCCCAATGCGGGGTTCGAACCCACGAATGGTGAGATCATGACCTGAGTCGAAGTCAGATGCTTAACTGACTGAGCCACCCAGGCGCCCCTAAAATTTTTTTTAAATAAAAATCTCCGATCCTGCCTTAACTTCTGAAAACTGAAAACTATAACTAAAAGCAAATAAAAGCCCAGAGTGCCTGGGTGGCTCAGTTAGTTGAGGATCTGACTCTTGCTTTGGGCTCAGGTCATGATGCCAGGGACGTGGGATCAAGCCCCATATTAGGTTCTACACTGAGCATGGAGCCTGCTTGAGAGTCTGTCTCCGTCTGCCCCTCTCCCCAGCACGTTCGCTCTCCCTCTCTCTCTCCCTCTCAAATAAAAAATATAAAAGCCAATGAAAGTCAAGAGATACAAAGTTCCAGCTATAAAATAAATATGCCATGGGGATATAATGTATAGACAACAGTATTGCATTAATTTTGTACGGTGACAGATGTTAACTAGACTTATGCTGATTTATGCTGATCGTATAAGTAAATATCAAACCACTATGTTGTACACCTGAAACTAAAGTAATCTCGTATGTCAATTATACTGCAACAAAAAATAATAAATAAAAGTAAAATAAAATAAAAACAAAAGCCATGGCGATTTTCGAATAGGCCTTTCCGAAATTGGAAACCAATCCCTACCCTCAGCCAACTTTGCTTCCCCCTCCTTCCCCGGGAAAACCCGATCGTGCAGTGGCACAAACACGGAGCTCAGCAGACCACATACTCGCTGTGTGACCTTGGGCAAGTCAGAGTCTCCTGTCTCAATTTTTGTCGTAAGTAAAACGAAAACAAGGGCGCCTGGGTGGCTCAGTTGGTCAAGCTTCTGACTTCAGCTCAGATCATGACTTGCCTCTCAGCCCGGATCCCACTTCTGATCCTCTGTCTCCCTCTCTTTGCCTTCCCCCGCACACGCTCTGTCTCAAAAATAAACGTAAAACTTTTTTCAGAAAAATGAAAACAATAATGCCCATATCCCAGGGGAAGGAATCAAGTAGGTGATTGTAAAAGGCAAAGCATTTATGTGGGACATCGTAAATGCACAATAAATGTTCCGCTTCCCGTTTGCACCCCTTTGCTGTCAGCAGAGAGTGTAGCTCCCAGGCCTGCACAGACCTCCCCTATCACAGGCAAATAAAAGCTCCTGGCTGCTGGAGGACCCCTCCTGTGTAACAGCCCATCCTATGAAGGTGGGAGTCGTGGCTGACGCAGGAGGGAGGCTTGAAGAGGAGACAGAAGCATGTGGACCTGCACCTGTGTATAGGGAGTGAGTGTGAGTGTGAGTGTGTGTGTGTGCGCACCTGTGCATGTATGCGACCGTGACCAGAGGCCACTGTCTCCCGTCTGTTTCCGCCCTCCCCCAGCTATGACCGAAGCACCTTAGTGGCCATCGTGGTGGGCGTGGGTCGCCTCATCACCGGCATGGACCGAGGCCTCATGGGCATGTGTGTCAACGAGCGGCGACGCCTCATTGTGCCTCCCCACCTGGGCTATGGCAGCATCGGTGTGGGTGAGCAGGCATGGGGCACGGGCATGGGGATGGAGGAGCCCAGGAACCAGAATCAAGGACCCCAGGGCCAGAAAACTGAAGCTCAGAGAGGGAGAGTGACTTGCCCAAGGTCACACTGCATGTGCAGGTCTGGGAGTGGAATTTCAGTCTCCTGCCCCTGGAGTCGGGGGAAAGGGAATGACGGGGTCCTGGGTGGAATCAAAGCATGACTAGGGAGAGGGGCACTAGGAGTGGTGGAGGGAGGGGCCAGGCAGGGCGTTCACATGTCCGTTCCATCCACCACCCTGGGGCTGCAGCAAATGTACTGCCTTTGATGCCAGGTAAGGGCTGGCGGGAGTCCTGGGGCCCCAGGGACTGTGGCATGGTGAGGGGTTGGGGGGAGCTGCCCCGAACATGAGCCGTGGCTACTGGGCCCTCACAGCGGGGCTCATTCCCCCGGATGCCACCCTGTACTTCGACGTGGTCCTGCTGGATGTGTGGAACAAGGCGGACACTGTGCAGGTGAGCACCTTGCTGCACCCAGCCCGCTGTCCCCGCACGGTCCAGGACAGTGACTTTGTCCGCTACCACTACAACGGCACGCTGCTGGATGGCACTGCCTTTGACACCAGGTAAGGGCTGGAGGGAGTCCTGGGGGGCTGGGGACTGTGGCATGATATAAAGGGTGTCCTGGTCCCGTCCGGCCTCTCCCACCTCCCACAGCATCACTTCTACCTCATTCTCTGCAGCTACAGTAGGGGTGGCACTTATGATACCTACATCGGCTCTGGCTGGCTGATCAAGGGCATGGATCAGGGGCTGCTGGGCATGTGTCCTGGAGAGAGAAGGAAGATCATCATCCCTCCATTCCTGGCCTATGGCGAGAAAGGCTATGGTGAGGGCGGACAGGGACTCGGGGATTCCTCAGAGGAGGGCTGCCACATACAGTTGTTCAGGTTGTGTACTACACAAAGGCACTCAGCCAAGGAGGCAGTGAAATCTGGCTCTTGGTGATGATCTCACTAAGAAGGGGTGCTTTATTCTGATTCACATAATTATTCAGGATGGACTGGTGGTGGCCCTGGGGGGAAATCTGGCTCGCACCTTACAGGGGCAGCAAGAAACAGGGCTGCTGAGGGTAGAGAAAGGTCTCTAGAGAGCAGAATTAGCGCCTTTTTGCAGGGTGCCCACGTGGGCCTTCCTGAGCCAAGAAGGAGCCCTGGTTGTACCACTTGTATGGTTCAAGTCTATCCCTTCCCCAGGGACTGTGATCCCCCCACAGGCCTCCCTGGTCTTCCACGTGCTACTGATTGATGTCCACAATCCGAAGGACACCGTCCAGCTGGAGACGCTGGAGCTCCCCGCTGGCTGCGTCCGGAGAGCTGTGGCTGGAGACTTCATGCGTTACCACTACAACGGCTCGCTGATGGACGGCACCCTCTTTGATTCCAGGTGTGTGTTGCGAGGTGGGGAGGGTCTGGAGGAGGGAAGTTGGGGGCCAGGAGGAAGGCAGAAGAAGCTGTGGCAGGATCTGGGGTCACCCCAGGCCGCAGCTGGAAGGGCAGGGTCTCCTTTGACACCCCCCCACCTTGTATTACAGCTACTCCCGCAACCACACCTACAACACCTATGTGGGGCGGGGCTACATCATCCCCGGGATGGACCAGGGGCTGCAGGGCGCCTGCATGGGGGAGCGCCGGAGGATCACCATCCCCCCCCACCTCGCCTATGGGGAGAACGGGACTGGTAGGCGTGTCCCTGTGCTCACGGTCACCGCCTCAGCAGCTCCACACATTGCCTCCCGACCTCCGCACCGAGGGCCGTTCAGCCACCGCTCTGCCCCTCTCAGCACGAAACCCATCACCCACCCACCTCCTGCCACGCAGACTCCATCCTTTTCTCCAGGGACCGGCCCCTTACTTCTCCCTTCTGTATTGGAGAAGGGCAGCCAACTCCTGAGTTTGGGGAGGCGGGGGCAGCTGTGGAAGGACAGAAATAGGGTAGCCCTAGGAAGCAAAGAAACCTGGACTTGAGACCCAGCTTTGCTGAAAGCCTCAGTGTCCTCTCCTATAATATGGGACTAATGTCATTGACCAGCAGGATACGGTACTGGGAGGTTGCAAGGTGGTGTGTGTAAAGGGCTTTCTAACTGGCATGGCCTTCCCCTCCCCTGCCCCTCACCCCAACAAGAGGTACCAAAGAACTGACCCTGGAGACAAAACAGCCCAGCCCATTCTTGTTTGAAAACACAGGGCAGTGGAGGTCTAGGGGCGTCCATGGGGGCCCGAGCGGTCCCTCCTGGATTCTGGGCCGATCCAGTCCCTGTTCTGGCCCCAGGAGACAAGATCCCTGGCTCCGCGGTGCTGATCTTTGACGTCCACGTCGTGGACTTCCACAACCCTGAGGATCCCGTGGAAATCAAGATCCTGACCCCGCCCCCAGAGACCTGCAATGAGACCGCCAAGTCTGGGGACTATGTTCGCTACCACTACAACTGCTCCCTGCTGGATGGCACCAAGCTCTTCTCCTCGTGGGTCCGGGGCAGGGCCAGGGCTGGGCAGGTGGGTGGGCCCAGGCGTGGGGAGTCCTCCTGCAAGCACCTCCACTCGTGCTTCCTCCATAAGTTCCCACCCAGTGAGCGTGGGTGGGGCGCGAGGGGCTGAGACTCTTTACTGGCGGGACAGGAAGGGTGAAGCTGTCAGTCTAGGGGGGCCGCTGGCTCTGTTTGTGGAGGGGACACCGGAACAGGGAGAGGGGAGCCCTCCAGGCCACACTTCAGGGGCTGTGGCAAGACGAGGAGGACATCCCATCTCTGAACTGTGGGTCCTGCGCTCTGCTGCATGGGGCGGGCACCAGAAGTGACCGGGAAACTGGGCGGGCCGGGGCACACTGGGGTGTGAACTGGCTTGGCACGTGGATGACTGCTGAACTGGGACTCTGCTCTCCCCCCAGCCACGACTATGGGGACCCCCAGGAGGCTACTCTGGGGGCCAATAAGGTGATCGAAGGCCTGGACACGGGCCTGCAGGGCATGTGTGTGGGAGAGCGGCGGCAGCTCGTGGTGCCCCCGCACCTGGCACACGGAGAGAGCGGAGGTGAGGGGCACACTGGTCCTTTGCCCCCCCGCCCACCTTGGGCCTGGGCAGCTAAAGGGAGGAGTGAGGGAAGCCTTCCCAATGGTTCTGGAACAGCCCATGTCCCCAGTAGGGAAAACTGAGGCGTGTGGGCTGGGGAGCACACTGGGCTCAGACCCTGGCCTGATTGGGACGCTTTCCTTCTGTCCTCTGTCCCTCCAGCCCGGGGTGTCCCTGGCAGCGCCGTGCTGCTGTTTGAGGTGGAGCTGGTGTCTCGGGAGGAGGGGCTGCCCACAGGCTACCTGTTTGTGTGGCACGAGGACCCGCCCATCAACCTGTTTGAAGGCCTTGACCTCAACAAGGATGGCGAGGTCCCCCTGGAGGAGGTGGGTGAGGAGCTCACTCCTAATAACCATTTCCCTGCGGTCACCCCACAGAACCCCGCGTCGTGGCATCAAGCAGAGTATACATCTGGTGTCCTGTCTGTGCCTGTTTCTGCCCCTGTCCTGGGCCACTCGCTGTGCCTTAGGCCCCTGTCTCTGCCTCTTTTTCATGCAACCCCCCCACCCCCCCCATGCTGCTTGTCCTCCACACCCACTGCCTGGGCCCCACCCAGGACCCCAGCATCGGCTCTTCTCTCTGTGCCTCCTTATGCCCCAGGGCCCTTCCCAAGGCCACCCACTCTGGCAAGACCTTTACTCCCTTCTCCCCTTGGCTCTCTTGGCTCCTAGTTCTCCACCTTCATCAAGGCCCAAGTCAGTGAGGGCAAAGGACGCCTCATGCCTGGGCAGGACCCGGAGAAAACCATCGCAGACATGTTCCAGAACCAGGACCGCAACCGGGATGGCAAGGTCACCGCCGAGGAGCTCAAACTGAAGTCGGACGAAGACCAGGAGCGAGTCCATGAGGAGCTCTGAAGGGCAGGGGC
>PISW01008718.1:0-70583 GCA_004023785.1 Mungos mungo | reverse complement strand
GACGACAGGCTCCGTGGGGATAGCAGAGTGCGGGGTGGGGGGTGCTTGGGTGGGGGGGCTGGCACGGGGGGGGGGCTGGCGCTGGGGGGGTGCTGATGCGGGGGAGGTGCTGGCGCGGGGGAGGTGGCACAGGGTGAGGGGGCTGGCGTGGTGGGGGGGGGCTGGTGTGGGAAGAGCTTCCTGCCAGTCAGGAGCCCCCATCTAGGCTTGTTACACAGGTGATAAATTTCTAATTTTTGTTAATGTTTATTTACTTTTGAGACAGAGGGAGAACAAGTGAGGGAGGGCAGAAAGAGATTGAGGGGGACAGAATCCGAGGCAGCTCCAGGCCCCGAGCTGTCAGCACAGAGCCCGACACGGGGCTTGAACCCACGAACCGTGAGATCACGGCCTGAGCCGAAGTCAGATGCTGTTAACGACTGAGTCACCCAGGCGCCTCTAAACTTCTGATTTTTGAGGTGGCACACTTTCTGGGTGTGTGTTTGTGTTTTGGCCTTCCTTAATGATGTGTACATTATACGATAAATGATATATTTCGTTATATTTACAGAGGAAGGGATAAAAATGGTGTGATTGTGTTAGTGGACGTAGAAAAGACATTTAGTAAAAACACCTTGGCGCCTGGGGCGGCACAGGTCACGGGGACCTGGCGAGCGCTCTGGCGACGGTGGAGACACAGGGCTCTGCGATGGCGCACCCACGCAGTCAGTGACACAAATAAGGAAGTCGTGTAAGAATCAGAACGGGGAGAACAAAACTTGTTAGTGGACCACATAATACAGAAAATCGTCAGTAGATCAACGTGTACGCTTGTGCTTGGTCTCTGGTAAAACAGGCCTCACTTGGAAGGGTCCTGGGGGCAGGGGGAGTGGGGATGGAAGGTTCCTGGGGGCAGGGGGAGTGGGGACGGAAGGTTCCTGGGGGCAGGGGGAGTGGGGATGGAAGGTTCCTGGGGGCATGGGGAGTGGGGACGGAAGGTTCCTGGGGGCAGGGGGAGTGGGCACGGACGCTGGCTCTGGCCTGGCCGGTTTCCGGGAAGGACCTCAGCGGTGGGCAGAGTGGAGTCCGGCCTGGCCTGGCTTTCACGGCGCTGCTGAGGCGCAGGGGGGTGGGGAGGTGTGGCGGCCACAGTCCCAGGAAATGGGACATTTCTGAACAAGGTCCTGTCGTCCAGACTGACGGTGCTGAGGTGACAGGTTCTTGCTGATGGGAGACGAGCTTCCGGAAGGGTCGTTTTCCTACTCAGAAGAGCACCTGTCCCACAGTCCTGGATGACGGTCGTCCCCTAGGGTTGCCAGACTGACCCCAGGGCTCCCGGTTACATTTGAGTTTCAGGGAAACACCAAATAATTTTAGTATCTCTGTATCCCACACGATGCTTACGTCTAACTGGACGTCCTGTATTTTATTTGCTAAATCTGGGAATTCTGTTCGGAATAAACGTGGGAATTAAAGTTTTTATGAACATGTATTTCTGTCTGATTTATAAATAAGGATGGTGAATGTTTTGAAAAGCAAACAAAGTAATCAAATAGGTTTTTTTATTTCTGAAATCTGAAGGAAACTCTTCCACATTAGCTTTGTTAATTTTTTTTTAATGTTTATTTTTGAGAGAGAGAGAGACAGAGCATGAGCACAAGCAGGGGAGGGGCAGAGAGAGAGGGAGACACAGAATCCAAAGCAGCTCCAGGCTCTGAGCTGCCAGCACAGAGCCCGACGCGGGGCTGGAACCCATGAACTGTGAGATCGTGACCTGAGCTGAAGTCGGACACTCAACCAACTGAGCCCCCCCCCCCCCGCCCCCCGCCGGCCATCCCTCTTCAACATTAGCTTTAAAGCAACATCGACAAAGTATCGGTGATTTCCCAGGCACCCACCTCCCATGCATCTGGTGACGGTAATGTTATAAAGGTCCAAAGAAACATGAATGTTTAGCAAAATATGTTCATAAGTCCCATTTATTGTGTTTTCCCATATTTTTACTGTCATGTTTTCCTTCCTGATGTTCCAGGATCCCTCAATTCTCATTTCCTTTCTGTTTCAAGAGCTTTCATTAGCCATTCCTTCAGCCGGTTCCTCTGGTGACAGACTCTGAGTTCCCCTTCATCTGAGGATGTCTGCCCTGCCCCCACTTCCGTTTTGAAGGTATTTTCCCTGATGGTTCTTTTCTTTCAGCACCTGACAGCTACTGTGCCACTTCGTTCTGGTCTCCATGGTTTTTGATGACAAATCATGTCATTCAAATTGTTTTTCCTATATAGGTACGATGATCTTGGGGTCATGAGTTCAAGCCCCACATTGGGGTGTAGAGATTATTAAATAATAAGTAAGTAAGTAAATAAAAAAATAAAAAAAATGTTTTTCTCTTGTTCCTTTCAAGGTGTTTTCTTTGCCCTTAGCTTTGAGGAGTCTGTGATGTGTCCTTTTTAAAAATTTTTTTATGATGTTTATTTATTTTTGAGAGACAGAGAGAGAAAGTGCGAGCAGGGGAGGGGCAGAGAGAGAGGGAGACACAGAATATGAAGCAGGCTCCAGGCTCTGAGCTGTCAGCACAGAGCCCGATGTGGGGCTAGAACACATGAACTGTGAGATCATGACCTGAGCCGAAGCCGGATGCCTAACCGACTGAGCCCCCAGGCGCCCCTCTGTGATGTGTCCTGACACAGATTTCTTTGGGTTCATCCTTTCTGGCATTTGCTTCACTTCTTGAATCTGTACATCGCTATGTGTGTATGTGTGTGTCCCTCCCTCTTCCCAGGACTCTGATGACATGAGTGTCACATCTTACATCATCGTCCCACAGGTCCCTGAGACTCTGTGAATTTTAGTTGCTAGTCTGCTTTTCCTGTGATGTTCATACTGGAAATTTCTACTGTTTGCTCTTCCAGTTTACAATTCTCTCCTCTGCCGTCTCTGCTCTGCCGTGGAGCGGTCAGTGAGTTTTAAAAAAAGCTTTGGTGACGGTGTTTTTCAGTTACAAAATGTCCATTAGCTTCTCTGTATCTTCTATTTCTTTGCTGAGGCTTCTGTTTTTTCACTGATTTCCAGGGTATTTATGGTTCCTTGTTGAAGCATTGTTATGACGGCCGCTTCAGAATCCGGGCAGCTCCAGCACGTGTCACCGTGGTGTTGGGATCTGCTGACTGTCTTTTCTCATTCACGTTGAGAGTTTTCTGTTTCTTGGAATGATGCATGATTTTTGGTCGTACCCTGAACATTCTGGGTATTTTTCAATCTGCCTTAGCAGGTAACCCCCAATACCTCATCACGGGGAGGAGTTACTGTCAGGTGGGGTCAAAGTCCAGCTTCCCCTGGGGCCTCTGCTGACACCCTGGGGGGTGGAGAGGGGTAGGGCTGGTCTCCTCATTACCAGTGGGCGGTGTTGAAAGTCCTGACTCTCCACCAGGGTTCCTCTGTCACCACCGTGTGTGTGTGTGTGTGTGTGTGTGTGTGTGAGCGTGTGAGCGAGAGTGTGTGACTGTGTGTGAGTGTGTGAGAGAGTGTGTGAGTGTGTGTGACTGTGTGTGAGTGTGTGTGTGTGTGGGCGTGCCGCTGACTTCCCCTGGACGAGGTTTATATCATAACCCATCCGCCATCTCAGGGGAAGCCCCAAACCCAGTGCTACCCGGTCACTGATACTTAGAAGGACCTTAGATTTCAAACCTTATCTTAATCTTCGTAGAAAATGGGAAGAAAGCCAAAAGCACGAGGTTCTCAGAGGCAGGAGGGACAAACAGAAGGCGGCTGGGGGCTGGGGACAGTGTGAGACCCTGGAGGGTCTTCCCGCCGAAGGAGACAGTGCACCTGCCCTAATGCAAGCCTCCGTGTGGACACAGAACCTGCTGGAAGGCCTCGGGGGGGCTCTGGGTCTGCTGCCAGCGGGGCCTCTCCCCTCGGGCAGGATATCTGTGCTCTGGCTTCTGTCTTCCTTCCTTACAACCCGCAGGCAGGAACCCACAGTCTCTGGTTAATACCTAAGCACGTGGGCGTTTCCCATTCCTGTCTGTGCTGGCAGCGTCCAGATCCAGGACACCTCAGAGGAGTGGGGGACTTGGACTTGCCCGTGACTAAGCACGGGGAGCGTGTGGGGGCTCCGAACCCAGTGGGAGGCACAGCGGAACAGAATAAACCCCGGGGGTCAGCACGTCCAGGGTCAGCATCCGTGTCCGGTGTGTCCGGAAACAATTATCATTCCCCCCAAATGCCCTTAAAGTCTAGATCGACTTACAAGTCTGACACTGCCTCTTGTGGGGCATCTTGGGGGCGGGGACCCTGGGGAGGGTCCACACCTGGGTCTTTAGGCTGGGCCCTGACCTCGTCTTGGGGAGCCCGGAGAAGAGGCCGTGGTCCTGCGGCATTTCACAGACCCAGAGCGGGCGCTGTGTGTTCAGAGTCCGTGGGAAGCACGAACAGGCTGCCTGGTGAAGACTGATGGGACGGCCCCGTGGTCACTAACCGTCCTGGGCGTGGGACAACCGGGCGCACAGTCTCCACCGGCGCGGGGATTAGCCAGGACCTCCCGGCTTCCACGGTGGCCGTGCTGCCGGCCAGGCGCGTGACCACAATCCCGGGGGCAGGTGATCCGGTGCCTTGCACCCAGGGCAGGGCCAGGAGGGGCCGGCTTCCAGAGCCCCGGGGAGTGTGGCCCTCGGGACCCCCATGGAGGAGCTCCGAGGGGGCTCAGTGCAGACGTTTCCTTGTGGCGAGAAGGGACGGTGTCTCAGCGCTCAGCCCCCTGAGAGCGGACCCCCGTCCTGCCAGGGTTTGGTTCTGCCCTCGCAGGGGAGGGGGCTGCGGAGGGGCCGAGCGGACCGCACCCCAGGTCCCAAGCCGCTGGACAATGACAACCCCAGCTGCACCAGCCAGTGGAATGAGTACGGACCTCAGCCAGGGCTCCGGAGGTGGCCCTCACCCGAGTTTTTATTGTTCGGTCGTCGGTCCTTCACTGTGTAACTTGGCCTCACGTGGGCTGAGGAAAGGCATTGTCTTATTTCACCCTTGACATTTTTATTGCCGGGAATTTTCAAATCTGTGGGAAAGACCGTTCAGGCTGCTTCCTTGGGAATTATTTAAAGAGAGACAGGTTAGCTACCGAATGCAGGGGGAGAGGGGGAGAGGGAGGGAGACGAGAGAGAGAGAAGACGCAGGAGGAAAGGAATTTAAAAGCAAGGAGCGCCTAATCCCAGCATTTTCCTTGTCGGCTTGTTCTTAGGGCATAGGTTCCTGAGATGTGCTTTCCCAACGGCTTTCTCCTCTCCGTGAATCAGGTGTGCCCGGTGAGAGGGACTTGTCCCCAGCTCGGTGGCCTTGGCCGTTCCTCTTCTCTGCGCCCGTGTCTCTTCGTGTGCGGGGGGGACCAAGAATGTCCTCCACTGCTTAGGCTTATTTCAAGGGTTAAACGAGCCCAAGCAGGGGATGGCTTGGGAAGGAGCACTGTTTAGTGAGGAAGGTATTAACGCAGCAGGGGCAGGCGCTCCCCAGGAGAAGCCACGCGGAGCCCAAATCTGGGAGTCCACTAGGAGAAGGGGCAGGTCTGAGGGTGGAGGGACAGGGGATCCTGTGCAGAGGCCCACGGCAGGTGCCCAGCCACCCCCGGGGCTGAGAGGAGGCAGGCCAGCGAGGCTGGAGGGAGAGAGGAGCGAGGGGCTGGAGAGGCAGCGGGTGGAGATGGTGGGGGAGCGCCACTCTGGGCCTCATCCCAGCGGCCGCAGGAGGCCCCCTGACCATTTAAGTGGGGACAGTCACAAGGGACGTGCATCGTGAAAAGCCGTGCTGGCCACGAGGTGTCCAGGGGGAGCCAACGGTCCGGCTGTTTCCGGAGGCCAGCTCGGATGCTGCAGCGCCGGTGGTGGGGTGGCCGGCGGGGTAGGAGAGCCGCGTGGAGAGAAGTGGGCTGGTTCCAGGACTGTGTAGGGAGCCCCATCTCCCGGTCCTGGGGACCGGTCAGATGAGCGCAGAGGAGTGGGAGGGTCCCGGGGACGGGCCTGGGTTGTGCCCCATGCAGCTGGGCGGTCTTGCTTCCGCTGAGGGGTGCTCCTGGGCAAGGCCAGGTCTTGGTGGCATTCGGTTTGAGGCGTCTTTGATGCATCCTAGTGACAAACGCAGAGCGGGTATAGTTGGATACACACTTTTAGAGTGTCGGGGTGAGATCTGGCCCCCGACTGAGCCACCAGGCTGCCTGGACACTTCATTTTTAACGTCACGTATCGGGTTCTGTTTTGTTTTGAAATATTATTTCCTCCTTTTCTTTTTTCAATGAGAGATAATTATACATGATAACGCGCACAAGTTCTGTGTTTAGCCTGAGTAACTGTGACACACGCGCACACACCCCTCTGGCTGAATCTCTGTGTCATCATTTATCTATGTTCACACTGAAATAGCGGTCAGCTGCATCAGGGGGTTTTAGGTTCCCAGCACCCCGAAGTCTCCCTCAGATCCTTGCATGTGAGATTTCCCTCAGAGACAACCATTTTTTGACCTCTATCCCCACGGATTCCTCTTGTCTGTCTTTGAATTGCCTGGAAATGGGTCCCGTAGTTTGTATTTTTACACCTGAGCTGTTTACCCAACATTATCTCTGAATTTAACCGTCTTGTTTTGTGTAGCAGCAGTTTTTTTAATTGGTACGTAGAAATCCCATATATGAATATACTGTGTTTTATTTGTTTATTCTACTGTAAATGGACATTTGAATTGTTGCCACGTTGTTATTCTCTTGTGACTTTTCCTCTTGGTCCTGTGTCCGGCGTGTCTGGTGGTTTTTGATTGCATGCTGGGCATCGTGTCAGAAACTGGTGCCGTTCTGAATGACGGTGTTTTCCCTTAGGGAGCGTTTCCTCTTGCTCACAACGGGCAGTCCGAGTAGGGGCGGACTGGTTTAAGGTGATGAGACGGTGAGGTGATTTGAGGTGGTTTTAGTCTCGGCGAGGCCAAGTCTATTTCTAGACTGTCTTTACCCACAGATGTGCTCCTTGACGCACCTGAACTCCGATTACTCCCCAGCCTATGGGGGTGCCCGGAGCTCTGCCTGGCGTTTTGGACTCCTGACTGGGGCGTTCCCCAGGGCCTGTCAGCCGTGGGCTGCCGTGTGCAAATCAGCGGTCGCTTTGAGGAGATGACACCCGTGGGTGCAGGGTGTTGGGCTCGCTTCTGTGCATTCTCGTGTCCTCGGGGCCTCGCGTGTTGGCTGACTTGCTTCCTTCGACTCCAGCTTTTGGTTTTCTCTCTCGACCTGTGAGAGCGGCGGAAACCTGCCTCTCTCACAGCCGCTTGCTGCTGGGCCTCCAGCCCGTCCGGTCCGCGCCGCCGAGGATTGTCCAACACCTGGAGGGCGGGAGCAGCACTCACCGGCCGAGTCTCGCCGGCCAGTTCTCCCCTCCCTGGGATCTTTGTGTTTCACCCAGCGTTCCTTGTTAGTGTTGGCGGGGAGCTGGGTCTGAATCGGGCCCTTCTGTCACGACTGAGCAGAGGAGATCCTTCCAGACCACTTGTTTCAGCAGTCATCCGATGAGTGTTACATTTGGTTTTCATAACTGTCCCATGACGTAGGCAGCGGAGTCATTGTTGCGACTTTACCGATGGGGGACGCTGAGGCCCAGAGGGCCAAAGTGGCCGAGGGGGCCTCTGCGTTAGCATGTGGGGGGCCGTCTTTAACCCTGGCTCCACACTCGAGGCCCACTTGCGCTGGACCTGACACCATTTAATAGAACCCAAACCGCGCTCAGGGAACAGGAAACGGCGGTAACCGAGGCAGGGAGCCTGGTGGGTGGTGGTTCAGTCACTGAGTGAAAAGGAAGGTGCTCAGTGAAACACGAGTGAAATTCTCTATAAACAAACGCCATGTGGATGCAATTATTGTCACTCTGAGTGACTGGAAAGTCCCAGCAGCAAATAAAGCCGCTCGGTGTGCGGTGAATGGGGCCGTCACCACCTCCTCGGGGCAGAGGTGCTGGGAAGCCCAGCCGGAGACCCCCCGGGAACAGAGGGCTGGACTGTGGGGCGCCCTCTGCTGGTAGGCTGCATTGGGTCGCCTCTTCGGATGCCAAGGGCAGCACTGCCGGGTGAATCATGGGCTTTCCTTGGCTGGGGTTGGTGGCTGGCACCTGATTTCATGAGCAGAGTGCTGTTTGTGCATCTTTCCTGAGAGAGGTACCAGCCCTCAGGGGAGGCAGGGCAGGCTCCGCAGGGGGGTGGCGCCCCTGAGCCACCCTGAGCCGCCTCTAGGGAGGGTCCCCTTTATTGTCTGTGCCTATGGTGAGGATGGTTCCTGGGAGTCCCCTGCACCTTGTGTCCCCCAGTGTGGTGTGAGAACAGTCTGGGGGGTCTGGAGGCCGACAGGGAGCCGGCCTCGGGGGGGCCGTGAGGACAGCCTGAGAGACGGTGGGCAGCTCCGACCTGGTGTGCCAGCCCAGTGGCACCCAGGCTCTTCTGACCGTCTCTCACGTCTGCCGAACGTGGATCCTCGGGGCAGGCGGCACTGGGTCCCCTCGTCCCCTGGGCTCTGGGCCCCTGAGTCTGCTGTGGTCTCCTGGGAAGCCCTCCTTCAGCCCCTCAGCACAGGGTGCGAGGTCACCAGGGCCCTGCGAAGGACACCGGGCGCCACTCTGCCCCCAGACCTCACTCTCCGCACCCTCCCACGAGCACTCCGGTCCCCTTCGGGGGCCAGGCGGCTCCAAGCGTTTCTAGGGGGCGCAGACCCAGGGGTCACGCTGCTGGGGCCTCGCTGGCCGTTCCTGGAGCGCCCCCCACGTCACCGAGCGCCGCCCGGGCGTCCCTCTCCTCAGTGCGCATGTCCCTTCGTTAAGGGTGTGGCACCGAGCGCTGCCTCCTCAGATCGCATTACGGATTGAATCGTGTTCCTCGGAACTCGTGTCTTAAAGTCCCAAACCCCAACGTGACTGTATTTGGTGACAGTGCTTCTCGGGAGGCGATGGAGGCTACCAGGGGCCATAAGGGCGGAGCCCCGGTGTCCTCCTAAGGGGAGAAGGAGGCGCCAGAGATCTCCGCTCTGCGAGGCACAGAAGAGAGCCGTGTGAGCACAGCAAGGGGGTGGCTCCCCCCACCCCCTCCAGGAAGAGACCTCGCCAGCAACCAGCCCTCCTGGCCCTTCACGGTGGACTCCTGGCTGCCAGGGAGGGGAGAGGACGCACCCCTGCAGGGCTGGGAAAGAGCACCCCCCTGCAGGGCAGGGAGAGGACGCACCCCTGCAGGGCTGGGAGAGGACGCACCCCTGCAGGGCTGGGAGAGGACGCACCCCTGCAGGGCTGGGAGAGGACGCACCCCTGCAGGGCAGGGAGAGGACGCACCCCTGCAGGGCGGGGAGAGGACGCACCCCTGCAGGGCGGGGAGAGGACGCACCCCTGCAGGGCGGGGAGAGGACGCACCCCTGCAGGGCGGGGAGAGGACGCACCCCTGCAGGGCTGGGAGAGGACGCACCCCTGCAGGGCTGGGAGAGGACGCACCCCTGCAGGGCTGGGAGAGAGCACCCCTCTGCGAACGCGGTGGAGCTGGCACGGCAGCTGCCCCGTTCGACCCCTCGCGGCCTGGAGATCGGATTTCCCACCTCCCCCGACAGGGGAGACCTGCCTGGCTTCTTAAAGACATTTTTAAATGTTTATATATTTATTTTGAGAGAGGGAAAGAGGAGAGAGAGAAAGAGAGAGAGAGAGAGAGAGAGAGAGAGAGTGAGAGAGAGAGTGAGTAGTGGGCAGTGAGAGGGAGACAGAGAACCCCAAGCAGGCTCCACATCAGCAGCGCAGAGCCTGACACGGGAGTCAAACTCACGAACCATGAGGTCACGGCCTGAGCCGAAGTCAAGGGTCGGACGCTTAACTGACTGAGCACCCGGGCGCCCCTCTTAAAGGTGGTTTTACCTAACGAAGCCCGTCCAGTCCATGGAAGCTCTCGAGGCGAGCAGACTGAGGCACCGATTCGGGTGTCCACACACACCCACACCCGCTTACACACATGCACCCGCATCACACCCCCCCCCACACACCTGAATCACACACCTACACCCACATCACACACATATACACCCACACACATCACATGCATACCTCATCTCCCTCTCCCTCGCACACACACACACGCACACACACACCCACACCCGCTTACACACACGCACCTGCATCACACACTCACACATACCTGTATCTCACACACACACACCTGATTCACACACCCACACCACACACACCCACACACACCCCCCCCCCCCACACCCCATCTACCCCCACAACTGTGGGGCGCGTGTGTCTGGCGTCCTGTTATGCTTAGTGGCAGGATTTGCCCTTGTGCGGAACCGCCGGCCTGGGGACCAGGCTGCCCCCTCGCTGGGAAGGGCTGGCGGCCGCCCGGCCTCACGCACTCCTCACTCGGGCCGTGGGGAGGCCCGGGGGATGGAAGGCTCGAGGACACGGCTTTCTGGGCTGGAGTGGCCTTCGGTCCTGGGGCGAATTCCGCCCTGGCCTAACCCCCACTGCTGCTCGTGCAGGCGGCGGGCGTAAATACGTCAAGAGAGGTCATGCACGACCCTAAAGGGCGACCCCAAATCCCAGGACTGGCGTCCTCGGAAGGGGAAGGGGAGGGCGGCTTGGACGTGGAGGCCGGAGGGAGACCCGGGGGGAGTGCGGCCCTGCGGGGACACGGGCAGAGAGAGGCTGGCCGCAGCGGCCTCCAGGAGCGAGGGCCCCGCTGCTGGCGCCCCCGCCGGCTGGAGGGAGGCTGGGCCATCTGGGGCCTGGGGCCTCGTGAGCTGGGCGGGGACGCATTTCTGTGGCGCCAGCCCCCCAGTCTGTGGTCCCGGTTACAGCAGCTCCGGGAAGCGGAGCCCCTTCCACCAGCCTTTCTGGAGCCCAGTTACGCACAGTCACTGCTCTCGGTGCCCATGATTAGGGGGACCCAGCCCTGCCCCGCTGGGACCTTCCAAGGATGGGTTGTCATGTGGCCCTGGTGGAGGGATTCCTCCGACTTGGTGACACATCCTGGGGCTTGGGGATCTCCTGGGGAGAGGATTTTTCCAGATCAGTCTCGTAGACTGGGGATCGGGGAGGGTAGACATGGCGGCCTGAGCCAGGGCCCTGAGGGGTGAAAGGGCACGGTTTCAAGTTCAAGTTTAATGAGAGCATCCTGGACAAGGTCTGAGTCAGCTTTCAAAGGGCACCAGCTCCCCAGATGCAGGGGGAGGTGGGCTGGTTTGTGTGGCGAGACCCTCCAGCCCGGCCTCCCCCGGCAGCACCTCCGCGCTGGGCCTCCAGCCACACGTTCCAGAAGTTGCGTTAATTAGCCCCACCTTTGGCCTACATGGCCGGAGGCCCGAGGGGGACTCCACAGTCTTATAAAGTGTTCAGAGTCGTTCACGAGCTGAGGGGCCGCCCTTTGATCATACGTCGAGGGTCTCACTGTGTCTGGTGATCATCAGTCTTGACAAACTTCCCCTCCTTCCTGCACACTTCCTGTCCCCCCAGGTCATTTGTCCCTGCGCCCCAGGTCAGCTGTTCCCCCTGCACCCCGCACCATTGGCTGTCCCCCCGCACCTCCTGGGTGGAGGGTGAGTGACCTCGGCCCACGTGGTTCCTGCCGCAGCCCACTGCCGTTGGACCTCCCCCTGCTCCAGGCGCCCAGAACCCTCATTTCCATTGCACGGACACCCCACCCCTCCAGGGCCTGCACCCCAGGGGGCCTTGGGAACTGCTCTGCTTCCTCTCAAAGGGACAGGCACCCATGCCAGCAGCATTTTATAGAAGGACTTTGAAAACAGGAATTCCTCTGCCTCAGGGCTGCCGCCCCCTTAATGGACCCCCTTCCAGGGGCTGCGCGTTGTTGGCGCTGGAATGTTCTCTGAATGGACCCCCTTCCAGGGGCTGCTCCAGCCCAAGGGCTGTGCGTTGTTCGCCCTGGAATGCTCTCTGATTCCAACGACTAGTTTCTGTTTCTCTGCCTCTGCGGAGCCAGGAGGGGTGTGAATCACCAAGGAATGTGACTTCGAGCTCCGCCTTTGTGCACGGCTGGCGGCGGGATGTGTGCAAGCCCCTGCACGCCCCTCCCGCTGCCCCACATCTCGCTTCAAGTGAAGTTCTCCATGTTCTCAGACTCCTCCCCCTGCACCCGGGGATTTGGAAAACGGCTGCTTCGTGGGACCCTGACGACAGTGGTGTGGTCAGAGGCCGGGCAGAGGCCGGCCGGGCTCCCCACAGCCTCCCGGGAGGCACCTGCCTGGCCTCCGTCTTGGGCCCTGTGCTCACAAAGGCGGCCAGAGGGGGAGGCCCTGGCCTTGGGGGCCTCACACGCGTTCCAGTTCCGGCCCCTCGGCCCGTGTGCACCTGCTCTGAGATGTTTATTCACTGGCACCTCTGGGAAGCTGGCTTTCTGTGCGGTGAGTGTGTGTGTGTGTGTGTGTGTGTGTGTGCATCTTATCAAGAAAACAACAGTGGCTCTGAAGAAAGTAGCTGAACACCAAATACTGAACATTGCTTACATGCTTCTAAACAGTGGCTCTTAACCGGGGTGACTCTGTCCCCATGGGGACCACGGCCATGGCTGGGGCATTGTAGTGACCGCACGTGAGGGGCTGCGTCCAGCGTGCAGGGAACAGAGCTGCTGCTCGACGGCCGCAGGTCCAGGACCCGCTCAGCGCAGCACGACGCAGCCCGGAATCAGCCGTGTGGCCCGGAGAGCCTGGTCCGGGGCCAGATGTGCTGGAGACAGGCCGTCGGGTCCCGTGGAAGGTGTTTGCTTTTCTCTCCTCTGTGTCTCTCCAAAGAGCAGGTGGGTCCTCTTGGAGGTCTCCTCGGCCAGAAATGCGCAGCCACACAAGGGCACAGCCATGCGAGGGCACAGACACGTGAGGACACAGCCACGCGAGGGCACAGCCACGCGAGGGCACAGTCACGCCAGGACACAGCCACGCCAGGACACAGCCACGCGAGGGCACGGACACACAAGGACACAGCCACGCTAGGAGGGCACACAGCCACGCCAGCACACAGCCACGCTCGAACTCCGCAGGGATGGGTGACATCACGTGTGGGGTGTTGGCAGCAGAGGAAACTCGCGCTCCTGCTGGTCCCCAGGGCTTTGACCGGGGTCAGCGTTGGAAATGAGCCCACCGACCCGTGAGAAGTAAGCGAGATGATTCGTTCTCAGAAAGACCGAATAAAAGCTGTGCCGTCCAGTGAGCAGTAGGTTTACAGCCTTTTGGAAATATGTACCAGTGGCCCCCCCTTCCCCCCATATGGAGTCCCAAACCCTTAGACACGTCACTTCCTAGTTCTTCTTTCCCTCTTCGTTTCGCAGGCTTGTTTTTCATGAGCTTTGCAATGAGGATGCACCAAGGAACTCAAGTCTCTGAGTCACCTCAGGAACGTACTTCTGTTCCAGTCAGACTACTTTTTGGCCTTACGTGGGCATAGGCGACTCCGCGGAAGGCTTCATCTCTGCAGTACTCACCAGTGAGCACCCCGGGGAGGGACTTAGGTGCTAGGAGATAAAGTGCCTGCTGTAAACTGGGTTGGGGGCTTAGACTCAATCAAAGTAGGGACACGGAGACTCGGCACAGTGAGACGAGGCTTTAATCAACGTTCCTGCAAGAGCAGGTGCACGAAGGGCGGGCACATGGGGCGGTTACAGCAGACAATTTACGCCCTAGCACGCTAGTCCCTCCCCTGGCTCCTCATTGGCTGAGCACTGCAGAGGTAAGTCCCTCCCCTGAGTCCTCATTGGCTGAGCACTACAGAGGTCACAGCCTCACCCGGAAGTCCCCTGTGCCCGCAGAACAGAGAGGGAAGAAGAGCCAGGAAGTGAGGTGTCTGAGGGTTTGAGACTCCATTGTGGGGAAGGTTCATATGCATTTCCAATCGGTTGTAAACCTACTGTTAACTGGACAGCACGGCTTTTATTTGGTATTTCTGAGAATGAATCGTCTCCTTTACTTCTCATAGTCGCTCACACAGGCACACAGTGTCCATATGACTGACCTCAGCTACTCAGACTCCCGCCCCCAGAGCTGCCAGGACAGCCCCGACGAGACCGGATAGAACCTGCTAGTCCTGGTCTGTTAATAGAAGGTAGAGGTGCTGGTAGGAGCCCAAGCCTCCTTTGGATGCTTCCCCCGTCATTCCCCAGACGGGCCCGCCCTTTGGAGCAGAGAGCAGGTCCAAGTCACTCCAACTGTGCTTCCCAGGTGACACTGAGCAAGAAGTATGTGGCTTCCCAACTGGTTGCGAGAGGTAGTGGAAAGGAGAGCCCTCTGCCAGGAGAGGGGGCCAGCCCGGCAATGCGGTCCTCCTCTCCTCGTGGACAGGGGCCAATGAGCCCCTTGGGTGCAGATCTTAATCTTTGGAGCAATGTTGGGGGCATTTGTGCCCTGGATGCTGGGTTTCAGAGCTGACCGGGTCCCTCTCTGCTAAGCGGAATGAAGTATAGATACTTACCTTTCTTTATGTCCCTTTACTGTACTCCATTTACAGTCTCACTCTCTTAAGTATTTACTGTCTGTGTATTTAGAACCACATCACACAGTGTTATAATTTATTTTTGAGAGAGAGAGAGAGAGTGGGTGCCATGCCCCGTGTGGAGCCTGACGTGGGGCTCAACCTCACGGCCGTGGGATCATGACCTGAGCCCAAACCAAGAGTCAGATGCTTAATGGGCCGAGCCGCCCCGGCGCCCCGCAGAGTGTTATAATTTTAAATATCAAACATAAAAGCTCAGGAGGAGAAGGAAAGGCTATGGTAGTTCTCCATGTTTTTTTCTTGTGTGTATTTGTCCTTCTTTCTGATGTCCCAGATTCCTTCTTCTGCTGTTTGCTTTCTGCTCAGAAAACTTCCCTAAGTCATCCTGTAGGACGCTCTGCTGGCTCTCCGTCACCTGAGACTGTCTGGATTCCCCCCTTCATTCTGGAAGAATAGTTGCCCTGAGCAGCTCGTTCTGGGCAGACGGTTCCGTCTTCACACTTGAACCTTGTGCTGCTTCCTTCTGGACTCTGGGTTTCTCATGAGAAACCCACGGTCATTCGCGCTATTTTCTTTTCTATAGTACGGTGTTGTTTTTCTCTGGCTGCTTTCAGGATCTTCTCCTTGCCCTGAGCTTTTAGACATTAATGTGATGTGTCTTGGTGTAGGTTTCTTTGGGTTTCTCCTGTTTGGAGCTTGCCAGCTTCTTGAATCTGTAGGTTCATGTCTTCGGTCAAGTTGGTGAAGTTTCCAGCCACAAGATCTTTGAAGGTTTTCCAGCCCCTCCTTCTTTCTCCCCCCGCTTCCAGGACTCTGATAATATGAACATTTGATCTTCCGTTAGAGGCCACCGGGTCCTTGAGACTCTGTAGTGTCGTTTTCCGGAACATCTTCTCTCCGTGTTCAGCTTGGACAATGTCTGCTGTTCTGTCTCCCAGTTTACCGTGTCCTTCGTCTGTGGTCTCCATTCTGCTGTTGAACTTAACCGCTGAGCTTTCCGCTGGACGTTTTAGGTCTTACATTTGCATTACAAATATATTCTATTTCTTTGCTGAGGGTGTTGAGGTTTTCATTTGTTGCGATCATATTTGTAACTGCTTGTTGAACATCTTTGTCACGGATGCTTAAAACCTCGGACAGACCATTCTTACTCCCCTGCCCTCTCCTGGCTGTCTTTTCTCACTCGTTTGAGACCCGCCTTGTCCTTGGTGTGATGAGTGACTGGCCCGAGGCGGCCCTCCTCTGGGCTCCGCACTTGCCCTTGCTCCCGTGGGCAGGGGGGTGGCTGCGGGTGTCTCTGTGGCGTTGGCTGGAGCAGAACCGCTTTGACTGGAAGGTCTCTGCCCAGTGGGGGTGCAGCCTCTTCTCTGATCCTCTGGGTGGAGATAGCAGGCTTTGGGGGGGGGCTTTTTTGGGTCTTTGCCCATTGACCTGTCTGGGTTGCAGCCTCCTCCAGCTCCCAAGTCTGGAATATACTAGGCAAAAGCAAAGCCATCCTGCCAACGCCCCAGTGTGTTGCCCCCGGGGCCTGAGGGTCCCAGCGGGTCCCCCACTTCCGGGGTGCTTGGTGCTTGCTTTGCACACAGTGTTCAGAGCGTGCAGCTCTGCGGGTGGGACAAGCAGGAAAAGTAGGTCCGCTTCATCTTCCCGGAGGCAGAAGGGACATGCATCCTTTTACAGTCACAAAAAAAGAAAATGCCAGAGTGTTTGATCAACTGTCGCATGTTAACTGGGCTGAAGGGATCAGAGAAGGAGTGGAAGGAAGGCTGCCTCGAGCTGAAGTAAATCTGAGCCAGAACTCGGGCTGCTCGCAACAGAGCTGAAGTCACTCCTTTGCTCGTAAATTTTTCTATTTAAATGTTTTGACCAGCATCGCCCGTGAAATTCTGTGTGTTTGCATCCACCAATGACAAAGGGAGTTTGCTACAAGAGGAGACTGCGACCCTGTGTCGTTCGTGAAGTTAATAACGGAGCCGTCGGGGGCTCGCGTCCCCGTCCTTACTTCTCTCCGGCTTTCGGCTGAACCAGTGAGCGCTTCTCGAACCAGAAGTCCTTCCCCAAAGGTCCGCTTGACTGTTCCGGGAGGTCGGGACCGCGACGGAGGGGGGAGCGTGCGGGCGGCCTCCACTGCCCCAAACTGTGTCCTCCTTCAGACAGGAGAGCAGGGATGGGGTTTCCAGACCCAACGGAGGCTGAGCATGACCACTGCACTTCCTTTTCTGGGCGACACGTGAGGAGACGGTCCGTGGGGTGAGGATGGCAGGGGGAGACCCTGCGGCGCCCCCTGAGCCCCGGGACCTCTCTGCGCTCACGCCCTGCCCCTCACAGCTCATCTGTGTCGAACTGACCTGGGTGAAGAGAAGGATTTCTGCTCTCGTCATTACCACGGTCACGAGGACGGTTGGTGCCGGGTGACCCTGGCGGCCATGATGTAGTTTGGGCTCTTGGATGGGGTCACTGCGTTCATTCATTCCTCTGTTCCTTCCTCGAACATGCCCAGGGCACCGACTCTTGGATGAACCGTGTGCGTCTGGCTTACAGCTTCCGTGGGGTTCTCGTCACACCTCTGGTGACACGGAACTGTGCGCTTCCCGTGCACGCGGTGGGGCTCTAAAAAAAATTTTTTTTAATGCTTATTTATTTTTGAAGGAGAGAGAGACAGAGCAAGAGCAGGAGAGGGACAGAGACAGAGGGAGACACAGAATCCGAAGCAGGTTTCAGTCTCTAGGGTGTCAGCGCAGCGCCCGACGCGGGGCTCCAACCCCCTGACCTTGAGATGTGACCTCAGCCGAAGTCGGATGCTCAGCCCACTGAGCCGCCCAGGCGCCAGGCGGCGGGGTTTTCATAGCTCCGCCCAAGGGAGGCGGAGACTAGATGCGCCGGTGTGAACAGGCCGTGTGAACAGGCCGGCTGAGCTCCCGCCGGGTCTGGACCCCCCAGCGGACCGGGCTTCATGCGCCCCCACATCTGCGTGCGTCCAAGAGCCCGGTCGCCTTCCGCAGGGAAAGGGCCCTCTCGCTCCTCCTCCCCGGGGCTCCGTCTCCTCCCCCGAGAGCACGACAGCAGAGGAGCGTCACGTCCCATTTCCCTCCATCCTCCTTTGCACCTGCGGGCTGTAAAAACCCAATAAACTGGGGGAGAAACGCAAAGCACCCTGAGCCTCAGCGGTAACGTCTACTCTGCCGCCACCGGCGGTGCCGCTCAGGGAAGTCAGCCGCGTTCCTGACCTTCAGGTCCGGACGGTCACGCGGAGGCTCCGGGGGGAAGCCCTCGGGAGGGCGCTGGCTTCAGGCGTCAGCCCGGATCTTGTTCTTCTCACCGCGACTCAGACTGCAAGGTCAAGTATCTTGTCCCCGGGGCGGACCGATCGTACCCGGGAGGACCGTCTAACAGGACGAGTCTTCCTGATGGAGTCAAGTCCTGGCCCTGAGCTAGGGATTTGTTTCTTGACCTTTTTTGGAATGCTGCTGCTGAATTTAACGTATCTACGCCACATTAAAAATAGTACAAAGAAACAGGTGACGTTCATTTTAATATATATATTTAAAAATTTTTTTAGTCTTTATTTATCTTTGAGAGAGAGAGCGAGCGAGCACGCAGGCGCAGGAGAGGAGACACGGAATCCGAAGCAGCTCCAGGCTCTGAGCTGTCAGCAGGCTGAACCACCCAGGCGACCCCATTTTAATATATTTTTAGGTCTACTCTGTTTAAAATATTATTTCAGGGGCTCCTGGGGGGCTCAGTCCGTTGAGCGTCCGACTTCGGCTCAGAGCCTGATCTCGCAGTTCGTGGGTTTGGGTCCCGCGTCGGGCTCTGTGCTGACAGCTCGGAGCCTGGAGCCTGCTTTGGACTCTGTGTCTCCCTCTCTCTGCCCGTGCCCCCACCCACCCTGCTCACACTCTCTCTCTCTCAAAAATGAACATTAAAAATTGTAATATTATTTCGACCTGTAAGCCGTATAAAAGTTCCCAGTGAACTAGTTCATGTCCTTGTTTCGCACCGAGTCCTCGACCCTGGTGTACACTGCACATCTCAGTGCCACGTGTGGCCGGTGGCCCCGGGGAAGGGGCAGGTCCCTGGGAAGGGGGGAGGGTCTCCCGGTGGCCACGGCACGGGGAGGGGCAGGTCTGAGAGGTGACACGGGGCCGGGCAGGAGGCGTGGTGCTGGCTGGCCCCGGGGGGAGGGTCTCCCTTGGGCCCATTCTCCTCTGTCTCCGACAGGATTCGGTGGACAGGAGGGTGAGTGTGGGGGGGCGGGGACTGCATCTGCCTGGGAGCGGGCTCTCCCCGGGCTGTTTGCAGACAGAGTCCCCTTTCCCAGGACAGGCCCTCCTTCTCTGGGGAGGCGGGCAGACCTTGAGGAGCCTCCTCAGCGACCCCAGAGCCCGCAGCGACACGGGGAGCGCTTCCCCGGCAGGCCTGGGCTCCGGATGAGGGTCCTGGTGCCCTCTTGGTGGCTCTGGCCAGCGTCACGGGGGAATGGCTCTCCGGTCCTGCTGCCGGGAGCAGAGGGAGGGCCGGGGGGCGGTGGGGAGGCCCGTCTCGGGGAGTCTGCGTCCCCCAGTGAGGACCCCTGGACTCTCGCTGACTCCGACACACCGCCCACTCCTGCGATGTCGCTTCGTGTCCCCGTGTCTGCTCTGACCGCTCACTGTCCCCGTCAGGTCACACGTTGCTGCTTTTCTGACAAACCAGGGACAGGCCGGCTGCAGACTTGGGAGCTTCGGCAGCCTCACATTTTGTCCAAATCCTGGCTGTGTTTTCATTTTTTATTTTTTAATGTATTTTTTTTAAGTTTATGTATTTTGAGAGAGAGAATGTGCAGGAGGGGCAGAGCGGGGCTCCAACTCCCGGCCCGCGGGATCACGACCTGAGCCGGAACTGACAGTCGGACACTGAACCGATGGAGCACCCCCCCCGCCCCGCCCTGACCCCCCTTGCCCCCCGCCCCGTTGTGTCTTTATTGGTGAGCCGTGTCTCTGTCTGCCTTTAGCATAATCAGGGTCAGAGCAGGGACAGGACGTCACGGCCTGATGGGGCGGCTTTCCTTCCCGGGATGCGGAGTGCTCCCCAGCCGGGCCACCTCGGGGACCTCGGGCGGCTCCCCTGGGGCAGGGAGGCAGGGCTGGGCTGCTGTGGCTGGAGGCCCCGAGGGCCCGCTCCATGGGCGCCTGTGCTCGGACTGGCCTGGCCCCCCCCGCAGGGGAAAGAACCGGGCCGAGAGCTGAGAAGTCCTAATAAAACACCCCTCCCGGGAAACCACATAAATGAGTCCCTGCTAAGGTAATAATGACCCTTTTGGCAAATGCACTTTCTCCGTCCCGAGCCAGATCCTGCTCGGTCCTACCAAGGGCCCTGTGACGGGGGCGGGGCAGGCCGGGCTGAGGGGACGTCCTTGCGGCCCTTAGATTCTGCTGTGCTCACTGGGCTGGGCCTGGCCAGGAACTGAGAAGACGCCGATGCTTAGTGACACATCCCAGGCTGTGTGTGTAACAGGTCGATGTGTTTATTGGGGTCTGAGTCCGAGCAAAATAAGCTTTAAAAATATTTTTATATTGATCTCATTTATAGTTTAATAATAAGCGATTTTTCAGGGGGCCGTGGCGGCTGCGGGTGGGCTGTTGGTCGGTTTCTCCCTGGTAAACTCAGCTCCGTCCCGGCCGGTGGGGAGGCTGAAGGCTCACAGCTCAGTCCAGCTCCTCCGCGGTGGCGGAGCTCAGACGTGGGGTGCGTGGAGCCGCCCGGGGGCGCCCCCCCCCCACAGTGTCACCTCTGGCCAGGCGACAGGCCCCAGCGTCACTTCTGTTGCTGGGGGACCTGCCAGGCAGCGGCTGTGACCCAGGACCATGCCACGCGCTCTGGCCTCTCTTCTGACTCAGACCCACCTGGGGTCACCTTGAGGGCCTCCTCTCCGGCCTCTCTCCCCCGTCTTTACAGTTAGGGGTGTCGGCGGGCAGCAGATCCTGTCCTGGCCCCCGATGTCACCGCCCCGACAGTGGAGCGCTTCCCCTGCGTCCAGGGTGGAGCCCGGGCACTAGCGTGGGTGGCGGTGTGATTTGTGGGCTTTGGTGCCAAAGGAGAACACAGGCCCCTTGTTTAGGGAGAACAAAGCTTTTCCTGTGGTTTCTCTTTTGAAACCTGTCATCGTGCTTTTTTTATTTGCTGTATAATGTTGTGCAAGTGTAGACCCCCGCGGGGGCCCGGGCCCTCCCTGTGGCTTGGCGCCTGCCCCAGCCCTGCCCCCACCTGCCCCCGCCGTCACGTACGGGTCACTGGGCCAGGCAGGCGGCAGGCTCCACTGTCCCACTGGACGCCATTTACCAGACACGAACTGGAAGGGATTTATGAAGAATCTCAAGGCCTTGACCAGCAGGTGCAGGACCGCTGGGGGCTCGGTGTGCCTGCCCGGGAACCGGCCCCGGGCCTACAGAGGGCACTGCCCCGAGGGACTGACCCCTTCTTGGGCCAAATGCTGCTGTCGGCTGGGCCTTCCGGCCTGGAGGGAGGGTCACTCGCGCTCCTCCAGGCCGAGCGTCTGTCACTGGCCCAAGACGAGGCTCCAGCCTAGTGTGTCCCCTGGGAAAAGGCGGTTTCTCCAGACTGCCTGGGGTTCCCTGCTGGTCACTTGGTTCTGCCCTTTTACGATCATCATCATCATTATAGATGTTTGTTTGTTTTTGAGAGAGAGAGACAGAGCATGAGTCTGGAAGGGGCAGAGAGAGAGGGAAAAGCAGAATCCGAAGCAGCTCCAGGCTGTGAGCTGTCAGCACAGAGCCTGACCCGGGGCTCGAACTCACCAGCTGTGAGATCATGACCTGAGCCGAAGTCTGACGCTTAACCCACTGAGCCCCCCAGGTGCCCCAATTATTATTTTTTAAAATTGCTTTTCCCAGCCTGTAGGGTACAATTCTGGAAGGAAGGAGGCATGGTGTTTGGTATAGATCCTCACTTTGTCCGCAGGGTCATGTTGGTCTTCCTTGTCATCTGCAGTGGGACGTAGAAGTAACTGGTGGTTGCAAACAGTTAACCCTGGGGTTCAGTCGTTATGGTGACAGATGAGCCCTCCAGCTAAACCTGCTGTATTTACAAGGCCTCAGGGCACCCTGTCCCAAGCGGAGGTCCAGCGGGGCCCTGGGACTGCCTGTTTATCCCAGCGCTGTTTGAAGGAAACCCCTCCGGGCACACCTCGCTCCTCGGCAGGGAAGTGGCCGGGAGGGCAGATGCGGAGCGAGGGAGACTCAGATAGGAAACACCTGTTCTCCGGCTGCGCTGGGCCAGGCCTTGTTTCACATTTGCATGCTTTCCTTTCAGTGCGTTCAAACTCAATGTAGCGGTGAAATCAAGTACATCAGCAACCTATCGCTACCACACCAAATGCATAAATGCTAGGATTTTAAAAATCTGTAATAACGGGGGGCGGGGGGTGAGCCTGGCCCCCGGCCAGCCCGGGCTCGCGTACAATGGGGTCAGTGTGTGCGCTCTGGCCCGGCAGGGCTGGCGAGACCACAGGCAGGAGGGCGAACTTCCTCCCCGGGTGGCCTGGCCGGAGGAGCAGGTCGGAGGGAGGCTCCGGGTGGGCCCGGGGGAGCGGGAGGGCTGTGGAGGGCTCTAACCTGCAGACGGGGGCCCCCCGAAGCCTGCTGTCATCAGGGGGCCGCGGGCTGAGCGATGCGGTGTGGGGAGCAGGGGCGCCAGGCCGCTGCGGGGGAAGGTGTAGAAATCTGACACAAAGGCAAATGTTTTACCTTCTAAATCACCTTGGTCTTCACAGTTGAAATTCATCCTGAACTTCCCACCCCAGTGTGTCCTGCGGGGGCGGGGGAGGGGCCCGGGCCGCTTCTCACGTTCCTGACTCACAAGCCGTAATTCTTTCTCTCAGCCGCAGCCTGACGCTGAGCCGGTGAAGACCTCCGGAACGTTCTGGGGCCTTCCACCTCCTCCACCTCCAGGCTCCGCTCTCCGCAGAGAGGGGCCCAGCCTCGGGCGGATTTCCCAAGGCCGTTCCGCTTGGGCTTTTGCCTTCCTGGGCTTCTCCTCTGGCCACGGAGCCTAGAGCTTGCGTCCCCGAGGGTGTCCTTCACCCACCACGGTCAGCCCCACAGGTCGGCCATCCAGGATCCCCCTCACCGCCGCCCTCCGTGTCCACGCTGAGGGCGCTGTGGCTTCCGAGCAGCCGGTCTTGAGCATGGGGTCAGGTGTCCAGGACTGCGGGGCCCCCTGGCTGACCTGCTGTCTCCCGGGTCTCAGGACGGAGACCCCCCGCAGGCGCCCGCCCCTCCAGCCTGGCGCCGGCCTCTCCGCGGTCAGGCCGCCGCTCGACGCCGCTTCCCGGGAGCGGCGTGTTGGTTTCCTTCGACTGCTAGAACGCCGTGTCGGTTCCGTGTGAATCGCTGCCAGTCCCGCCCGGGCTCCTTGGCATGCTGCTCCCGCCCTCCCCGCGTGTCTGCCGAGTCACGGGGCCACACTGGCGACCCAGGCAGTGCTGCCGTGGGCCCACGGTTCTCCTGACCCACGGGGGACGCCTCCCCCGACTCCCTCCTGCCACCGCGGTCACGGAGGCGCAGCCGGTGCCTCTGTGTGCTCCCTGACCGCCGTGTGTGGCCGGCTCCGAGTGCCCCGCGTGGCGTGGCGGGTCTCTGTCTGCAGGGCGGTGGGAGGATTGAACCTCAAGGGCTTGAGCCTCTCTGTGTGACCACGCCGTCTCCGTTGTAAATTAGGACCCGGGCACCGTGCATCGGTTGTCACCAGTCTGGTAGCCTACGACAGCGCAGATCTGTTCGGGGCCTTTCTCAGGCTCTGATCGGGGTTGTTTCCAGCCTCTCTGACCGCCCGCACCCCTCCGACCTCCTGCCCTGTTGTCGCGTCGATCTCTACCAGACCGAGGCGGTTCCAGTAACGGCCCCTCAACACCCACGTCCTCGTCCCCAGAGCCCGTGAATGTCGGCTCCCAAGGCAAGAGGGTCTTTGCAGTTGAGATTAAGGATCTTGGGGCGGGGAGAAGGAACATGGGGCGCCTCCAGAGGGAACAGAGCCTGCGGACAGCTTGGTTTTAGTGCAGACACCGATTTTGGAGTTCTGAGCTCCAGGCTGTAAGATAATCAATGTGTGTTATTTTAAGTGGCGGTGATTTGTTAGAGCAGAAGTAGGAACCTAACCAGGAGGCCCCAGAATTCAGGGGGAGGCAGCGGAGTAAAGAGAGTAAGAGGTGAGGGGTCTTGGCTCAAAGCTGCATTGTCTTAGGACTGGGAGCAGCCCAGAGGCTCTAGGGGTACCCCCCCCAAGTACCCCACGCGGGGCTGCCATATCAGCAGGCCGGGGCACTTCCCACCATGCTGAAAATTCCCAGTCTTTACTCCGGCTCTGGCCTGATACTTGCCTGGATTAAAAGAAAACAGAACTCTATTTTATTTTTTTTAATGTTTTATTTACTTTTGATACAGAAGAGACAGAGCATGAGAGGGGGAGGGTCAGAGAGAGGGAGACACAGAATCTGAAACAGGCTCCAGGCTCTGAGCCGTCAGCACAGAGCCCGACGCGGGGCTTGAACCCACAAACGTGAGATCTGACCTGAGCCGAAGTCAGAGGCTTAACCGACTGAGCCCCCCAGGCGCCCCCACAGAGCTCTATTTTAAAAAGAGCTTAGTTGTCCTGTCAGTTTTGCACGCACGGGATTTAGGATGAGGACCCAGAGCGGCGGCCCTTCCCAGGCCCCCCGTGGGGAGGCGTCTCCTCCGCGTCCACGCAGGTCGTTGAGCGGCACATGCCTTTGGCTACTTCCCGATAATCAGATCTGCGGCGTTCTGCGCGTGGGGCTCCGCTCCGCCTGGCGCGCCGTCCCCAGGAGGGTGGTCGCGGCCTCACTCAGGTGGATCGTCTGTTTACCACTCACGGCGGAGCCATGCAGGCAGGGAGACGACCTCCCCTTGCCTGACAGCGTCCTGTGTCCTCTGGGGTCAGTGACGACTTTGAGCGTCTGCTTGGGCGGCTCTGGCTTTGCCACCACTGACCCCCCGGCCCTCCCCCGGCCCCACGAACACTGCTTCTCAGTCCGTCTTCTGGACTGATGGGGTCAGCTCGGGCAGTGGCCTTGGGGTCCCCCTGCACCCCGATCCCACCTCTGTGTCTCGTCTTGGCCCGTGGCCTCTGTCTCTACCCCCCCAGTCTCCTCCCAGCTCATTGATTCCTGGGCCTTTGGTGTCACGCATGCTCCAGGGATTCCTGAGAACAGGCGGGTAGGTGGTAACTTGGGAGGAACCTGCGATTCTGAAAATGTCCTTATTTTACCTAGTTTGGGCTTAGAGTCCCAGGTTGGAATTGTTTTCCGCAGAGTTTCCACAGCACTGTTCCTTTTCTCCCGGCTTCTGAGACTGGCTGTGAAGGCCATGCCTCTGTGATGCTTGGTCCTGATAGAAAACCTCGCTTTCTCCCTGCAAACTCCCAGGACCTGCTCTTTGTCACTGGTGTTTTGAATTGAGTATCTCTTTCTGGCTGTCTTCTCCGGCCAGCGCGGCACACTCGGTGATCTGCCCTTCCAACGGGTATGTGTCTCCACCAAACCAGTTAACGGTGGTTAGTCATCACATAAAAACGCCATTTGGTGTCAGCCTCCGTCCTGGGCCCTCGATCATGCCCTAGATGGCTTTGCTCTACTCAGCTGCCCCCGGTGCGCCTTGGGCTCTGGTTTTTAGCTAAGAACAGTGGCTTCGGTGAGTTAGTGGCTTTAAGTCACACCCTGGGTCCCCCGGCGAGTGGGCAGAGCTGGGGGCTGGCCCTGCACTTGGCCTCTGGCACAGTGCTTCTCCGGGGACCCCACTTAGCCCCTGTTTGCAGCAGTAGAATCTTCTCCTCTTTAGTGGCGCCTGCGTGTGTGCTTGTGGGGGGGGCGGGGGAGGGGGAAGCAGCCCCTCCACCGGTCAGACAAGGGGCTCTGGACTGGCCCCGCTCGCCCCTGGGGGGCCAGCCCAGATGACCCCGGAAGCCGTCCCTGCTTGTCTGCCTGCCTTTGTGTGTCTCCCTTCTTGATTTTTAAAGGAAAATCTAGATAATATTTTTTAAAATAAGATTTGTACCTTCTCACTGTTTGGATCCCACCAAATGGGTTGGGGTTATTAAAAAAACAAAAAAAACCCCTCAACTACGGCTTTCATGTCCAGGATGGAGAAGACTGATTCTGAAGATTGAGTAGGTGATTTTTATGTTGTGTGCACTTAGTCTAAACAAGCGGAGGGGTCCGAACAAACCCCAGTGCCCTTTTGTTCTCTCTTTATGTCCAACACTGACGGTTTTGTGGAAAAGCTGTGTTTTTACGATTCTGAAGTACCTACTTATTTCCCCCCGGGGAGAATTCAGCTGGGTCTTATTTATTGCACTGGGTATTAACACTCATAGTTTATTAAGGAATTTTCTCCAGGGCTTGTTGAACACGAGGCCTTGGGAACGGATGCCCCGGTGTGTGGGAGGAGGTTGTATTAAATTTCAGCCGCGCCTGGCACGGGACAGACTGAATTCTGGGGGCGACTGCCTCCCGAGCCCCATGGTCCCATCCAAGACAGTGTCCCCTTCCCAAGCCTACCATTTTTATCTTCCCCGCTTGAAGAGTGGACTGGGGCTCGGAGCCACTCCTTCTCTGGCCTTCCCTCTCCTGGAAGCATCTGGAGAGATGGGGGCCGAGCTCAGGCGCGGAGTGTGGGAGGGCCCGCCATGCCCCGCGGTGCTGGGCAGGGACCGTGCTGCAGGACCGCCGCGCCCCTGCTTGGCTGCGGGGGCGGGACACCCGTGAGGGGTCAGTTCCACACTCGTCATAACGCACGGCTTCTCTGTGACGTGATCACCCTGGAGGGTGATTAGTGACGACTCCATCTGCCTGGTCCTCTTGGGGAGTGGCCAGGACCCCAGTCCCCGTGTTGTGGGGGCTGACACGCTGTGGCTGTTGTTTCAGGAGCAGGAGGCCCTGGGCAGGGGTCAGGGGGTCAGGTGGGGCCATGGCTGGACTCCTAGGTCTCTTGAGCTGAGGCAGGACCCCAGGCAAGGGCATGGGTGGGAGAGGGCCCTGGCACACACCTCCGTGTCAGGCTGAGCGGGCCTGGGGGGGCAAGGGGGTCCTTCTCCGTGGGCGGGGGTGATGGCTGCATTGGAGCTGGGGAGCCCTGAGCCCTGGGCACTTTGGGGCTGGAGGGCGCCTCGGCTGGCTCTGGGGTCAGCGTCAGTGGCTGTTCTGGCAACATCAGCACATAGCGGTGAGCGGGGTGGGGGGCGGGGGGCAGGCGGGGTTCAAGAGCTCTGCCAGGATGTCCTAATGCCCATCCTGGAGAGGCTGCCCCTGTCACCGGGTCCAGGCTGGTGGCCACACCCTGTCTGGGCAGTGGGCGGGCAGCAGCTTTGGGACGTTGTGAGTGAGCAGGGCACATGGGGCCACACTCACAGTCGTGTGAGGGAGCAGTGAATGGGAGACCCTACCACACCCTGGTGAGTGTGCATCGGGCAGGCAGGGACCCCACCCAGCCGCGGTGAGTGATCTGTGGACGGCGGGTCCCCGCCCCCGCCCTTCGCTCTAGGTCTGGCTGCTGGGCTGTGTGTTGAGGCCCCACACGGGCGCCCTCATGCCCAGGGCGTGATCGCGTGTCTCTATTCGGAGAGACGTGTCTGCAGATGTAATTACGTGAAGGGTGGTCAGACGGGGTCATCGTGGATCCCATCTGGGATCATCTGGGTGGCCCTAAATTCAGCGATAAACGTCCCGATAAGATACAGAAGAGTAGAGACGCAGACACACAGACGAGCTGGTGACGCGAGGACAGTGTCAGAGCCTGGAGGTCTGCGGCCGCAGCCCGGAATGCCGCCAGCCCCAAGGAGCTGGGAGAGACCGGAGAGCACCCTCCCCTCCGGCCTCGGTCAGGGGACGGCCTCTGACACCTTGGTTTCAGACTTCCAGCTTTCGGAATCGTGAGAGAACACGTACCTGTGGCTTGAAGCCACCAGTTCACGGGACTGTGTCATGGCGGCTCCTGGACACGAACGCCAAAGGCCGGAGCCTCATCTAGAATATCTAGGGGAATCTAGAGTGATGCTACGTGTAAGCTGTGCGCACATGTGACACCCATGTGCACACACATGTACAGGCTCATGCGTACACGCGCACATGTGACACACATGCTCACACACGTACGGGCTCACGTGCACACGCGCACATGTGACACACATGTGCACACACATGTACGGGCTCTCGCGTACACGCACACATGTGACACACATGCACACACATGTACGGGCTCACGTGTACACGCACACGTGACACATGCGCGCACACATGTACGGGCTCACGTGTACACACACATGTGACACATGCGCGCACACATGTACGGGCACATGCATGTGCTCACATGTACACCCACACATGTGAACATTTAGAGGAGCGTGTGAGCACGCATGGTTTACATACATGTGCGCATACTTGTGCTCACATGTACACATGTAGGTGTGCGTGCAATGCACGGAGGTACATGTGTATGCGTGTGTGTATTGTGTGCATATGTGCGGGTGCGTACGTGTGTGTGTGTAACATGCACGGGTGTGTGTGTGCACGTGCAGGGGGCGGGGCTCCGCCTCCTGAGAGTCTGGGCGATGTGCAGGCCGCCCGGGGCCTCTGCCGGGGCCTTGGTGTCCGCAGCCTTCGCGGGGGCTGCAGGTGCTGTGTCCGCGCGGGCGACGGGCCTCAGCCCGCGGTGCCGAGCCAGGCCCCCTCCTCCACCGCCCCCGGAGCCTCTGGAGTCTTCAGTCACGCCTCAAGGACATGGGGCCCCAGAGGAGGCCCCACAGCATCCTCTTCAGCCTGGGTTCATCTGAGGCTGGAAAGAGTGGCTCAGGATTCCTCTGTCCTGTGTGAGCGGGTGCAGGTTGGTGCTGGCCTTACATCAGGGGTACAGAGGCGGGGGCTCCCTCGTAGGTCAAGCTGGAGGTGAGCTATCCACGTGGCATAATGCCTGACACGGGGGACCCCGTATTCAGTCTTTGAGCAGGGGGCTCTCGTGCGGGAATTGGGACCCAGGGAGAAGCAGCACAGCTTGAGGGGCCATGTCACTGGACACCAAATCAACAAAGGGAAGGCCGCTGTGCCCCGCTGGGTCCTGCCCCACGCCCCGGGGCCCGTGGCCAGGCCCGTGGGTGCTCTCCACGATGGGGAAGCCTGCAGCCGCCTCCCCGGCCACCCAGCTTTCCCCACCATAGTCCGCTGTGCATCCAACCAAGGACAGCTGACATCGAGGGCGACCAACAGCCCGGACGACCAGTGAGAAGATCCTGAACAGAACAGCTGGCCCTTAGCAAAGTGGACGCGGCTCAGGAACGTCAATGAATGTTTGAGCGGGTCACCTGGGGGCTCAGGCGGCTGAGCATCTGACTTCGGCTCCGGTCACGATCTCAAGATTTGTGGGTTCGAGCCCTATGTCAGGCTCTGTGCTGACTGCTAGCTCAGAGCCTAGAGCCTGCTTCAGATTCTGTGTCTCCCTCTCTGTCTGTGTCTCCCTCTCTCTCTGTCCCTCCCCATTCACGCTCTGTCTCTCTCTGTCTCTCAAAAATAAATACATGTAAAAAAAATGTTTAAAAAATAAATGTTTAAGTTATAAATATTGTAATTAGAATTTAAAATAATTTGTATTTAAACATTAAAATTATAAGAATTATATTAGTATTCTCAGAATAAAAAAGATATTGCATCTATAGAATAGGAAGTAATTAAAAAAAACAATTTAAAGGTAAAACAAACTGAAAAAATGACTGAAATAATCTTCCTCCTAGATGTCCCACAGGCCTTCAGCTCCTAGGGTCACTTCTTCCTCTGAAACCCAGCTAAGCTGGCCCGAGGTTCTGACCCCTGTCCGGGAGTCTTCACCTGCCCCTGCTGACTGTGGATAGCTTGCTCACTGGTTTATTTCCTGGGCTGTTGCGCCTTCGAATCAGGGGTTGAAATGGACACCATTCCTCTGCTTCCTCTCCTCAAAACACTTACCACAGGGCTGGCGTGTGCCCCAAAGTTCCAGAAGGTTTGGACAGAACAGAGCAACAGAATCACAGGGAGGCAGTACCCTGCAGGTGAGTGGTCTGCGCCCGGCGCCCCACGGCTCCGTTACGTCACCATGCAGATGAACTGCTCGCCTCTCTGTCCTCACCCTTCTCTTCTATGTCTTGTCCAGGGGCCTGTGGTGTTTTCCTAAAGGAGCAGGATGCCTCACCTGCGGCGTGCACGGAAGCTGCTTCTCCCCTGCACGGATGCGCCAGGCAGGGTCTTGCAGGGGACTGTTGGACGTCACAAGGGGAGAGCGTGCGCTGGTTTTCTGTTGCTGCCGTAACAAATCAGCACAACCTCGGCTCCACAGCACACGACTATGAGCTCACAGCTTTCTAGGTTGGAGATCTGACCTGCCTCAGTTGGGTTCTCTGCTTGGTGTCTAAAATTCAGGTGTAGACCTGCCGGGCTCTTCTGGGAATAATCCACTTCCTAGCTCATGCAGGTTGGGTCCTAATTCAGTGCCCATGGTTAGAGTCAATGAAGGTCTTTGTTTCCTGGTAGATCTTGTGCTTTTCCAAGGAAAAGTCACAGAGCTCTGAGGACTGGACCCACCACGGCTGGAGGGGGCCGGATGGAAAGTGTAAAGAGGAATCCAGGTTCCCGGCTGACAGCCAGCCAGGAAATCAATAAACAGAAGAAATCTGGACTGGAGAGGAAGAAGTAAAACTATTTTTATTTACAGATGACTTGATAGAAGGAGTGTCAAGAGTTGGTGGCCATCTTTAATCTGTCAAGGCGGTGCTGGCTAGAATGTATATTACAAAGTGGAAAAGGAAGGTGGGAGCAAACACCCTCGTTTGGTTCCTGACCCTCCAGGGGGAGCATCCAGTCTTCCGCCATCACATACGGATTAGCCGTGGGTTTTTTGTAGATGTGTTTTCTTAGGTGGAAGAAGTCCCTTTTTGTTTCTAGTTTGTCGAGGTGGTTTTTGTTTTAATCACAAAAGGGTGTTGGAGTTTGTCAGATGCTTCCTCTACATCTATGGATATTATCATGTGATTTTTGCTTTTTGTTCTATTGTTAAGATGTATTATATTAACTGGTTTCCAGATGTTGAACTAACCTTGAATTCCTGGGACAATGCTGACTTGGTTATGTTGTATAGTTTTTTTTAGATGTTGCTAGATTTTGTTTGCTAGTATTTGTTGATGATTTTTGTGTCCACATTCATATGAGATATTGGTCTGTAGTGTCCCTGTGACATTTTCCAGTTTTGGTGTCAGGATAATAATGGTCTCATTGGATGAGTCAGAAAGTATTCTCCCCTCTCCTTTATTTTTTTGGAAGAGTTTGTGAAGAATAAGTGTTCATTTTTTTTTTGGGTAAATGTTTGGTAGGATTTGTGGTGAAGCCTCTGAGCCTCACCTTTTATTTGTGGGTATTTTTTTAAATTACTTCTTCAGTCTCTTCACTTGGTTTAGGTCTATTCAGATTGTCTATTTCTTTTTCGAATTAGTTTTGGTATTTTGTGTCTTTCTAGGAATTTATCTAATTCATCTAAGTTGTATCATTAATTGGCATGTGATTATTCATAATATATGTTATACAGTATATGCATATTGTACACATAATTCATGGCATACAATAGTTCCTTTATAATAGTTCTTATTTCTGTAGGGTCAGTAGTAATGTCTCCTTTTTCATTTATGATTTGAGTAATTTGAGTCTTCTTTTTTGATTAGCTTAGCTAAAGGTTTGTCAAATTTGTTAATCGTTTCAAAGAATTGGCTTTTGGTTTCAATGATTTTCTCTTTTGTTTTTCTATTTTATGCTCTAATCTTCTTATTACTTTCCTTCCGCTTACTTTAGTTTTAGTTTGCTCTTCTTTTTCTAGTGCTTAAGGTGGAAGGAAGGCTTGAGATGTTTCTTTTTTATTTAAATTGAGATATAGTTGACATACACTATTGCATTCGTTTTAGCTATACAAGATAGTGATTTGAGGTTTGTATATATTACAAAGTGATCATTACAGTAAGTTTAGTTAACATCTGTAACCACATATATTTACAACCTTTTTCTTGTGATGAGAACTTTTAAGATCTACTCTTAGCAACTTTCAAATACACAGTACAGAATGATTCACTGTAGTCATGCTGCACATGACATTGCCAGGACTTATCCTGTTTTGTCCCCCACCCCATGGTCACCACCCAAGGTCTTTCTTCTTAATATAGGCATTTACAGCTGTCAAATTCCCTCTAAGTGCTGCTTTAACTGTATCCTATGAGTCTGGGTATGTTGTGTCTTCATTTTATCTCAAAGGAAATTTTCTAATTTCCCTGTGCTCTCTTCTTTGACCCACTGATTTTTGAGGAATGTATTATTTTCTTTAGTTTTATTTCTTTATGCAGTCTTTCCTGATTTTTGAGTGTTTTGTTTTGTTTTGTTAACATGGTGAATTAAAGATGGTCACAAATCTTTGACATTCCTCTTATCAAGAGGCTCGTGAGGTTTATAGCTTCCTTTGTTTTGAAACTAGACGGGCTCTGTGACTGTTTGGCTAACAGCGTACATGAGGATTGGTGCTACATGATGTCTAAAGCCAGGTTGGGAGAAACTTTGCTGTTTTGCTCTGGTGTCTTGGGGAGGGCAGGGTGGGCAGCCACCGTGTAAGCAGCCCGACTCCTCGGAGACCACTAGGCTGTAAGGAAGTCCAGGCTAGCCCTGTGGAGAAGCCACTTGAAGAGAGAGAGGTGCTGACCAGCCCTGGATCAGTCTGCTGGAGCTGCCATGACAAAATGCCGCAGACTGGGTAGCCTGAACAACAGAGATGTACTTTCTCATCGTTCTAGAGAGTGGAAGGCTGAGCTCAGGGTGCCGGCATGGTCCGTTTCTGGTGGGATGTCTTCCTGGCTTGCAGACGGCTGCTGTTGTCCTCATGTGGTAGAATGAGAGAGAGTGAGAGCAAGACTGAGAGAGCGAGAGCGAGCGTGAGCGAGCGCGTGAGCGAGCTCTGGTGTCTCATCTCATCTTATAAGGACACTAATCCGATCGTATTGGGGCCCCACCATTATGACCTAATTTAACCTTTTGTTACTTCCTTAGATGCCCCATCTCCAAATACAGCTGCACTTGGGGGGGACAGGGCTCCGCCATATGAGGTTTGGGGCGGGACACAGACATTCAGTCCGTAATCACCCCAGTAGTTCTCACCTCCAGCATCTCAGCCCAGGCGTCAGGCAACGAAAGAAGCCATCTTGGTAACTCTGGCCCTTCCTGGGTCCACGTTAAGACCAACTGAGGCCCAGACACATGGCCCCCGTTGGGCTCTCACTGCCGTCTGCTACTTGAGCCCCAGTGGCTGAGGCCGCAGATGTTGTAGGAGATGAGGTTCCTGCTAACCCGCCCTGACTGCTGGCCTACGGAATTGTGAGCACAGTGGAGTGGCTCTTAGGCCACCAAGCTCTGAGGTGGTTTGTTATGTAGCAAACAGAGACACGAACAGTGAATTTGTCCCATGTATGTTTATTATGTTAACTATCTGTTAATTATCAGTTAACTTTTTTGGGCCTCAGTTTACCTGTCTGTAGCAAATAATACTGAAGGAGTAAGTGTAGTGCTTGTTATGTATACATATTTAAGTGTATTTGCACACTCACACATCTATATATAGTGACTAGATGTACATAGTCTTGCACACTTTCTTTCATTTACTTGACAATATGAGGCAGTAGGTGTTTTGATTCTCTTCATCTGCTCTCTTACCTGCTATATTTTGATTTTTTTGCGTTTGAACTTTTTCAGAGGTTAAGATGCTGCGTTTTTTGTATTTTCTCCTCCGGGAGTGCAGCAGGTTCGTACCGGGTTTCCGGTTTGCCCCAAAGTAGTGAGGGCAGAACTCTTGCATGCCTGAGCCCCTGACCCCCTCGGCCCAGGCCCTGGGCTTGCTGGCCACCTTCTCTGCACACTGTCAGCTCCTTTCATCCAGAGCGTGTCTCTCGAGGCCGTGGCTTCTCCTGATTTCAGAGTCTTTGATTTTTATCTTCATTTTTTTGGTGTGTGTTAGCGGGTAACAGAAAGGGTGTTTTGGGCTGTGGTTTGTATAAGAACGTATGGTATTCTGATAAATGTGCACCATTATGCCGTTTTTCCTCGGCCGTCCAGGATGGAGCAGAGCCCTGCGTCGGCCCTGGAACTGGTCGAGGTTAATCAATGGAAAACCTCCTTGCTCCATCCGCGGGGCAGGCGTGTCTGTTGGTCCAAATGACGGCAATTCTCTCACATCAAACAAAACATCCATCCAGCTTTGGAGCTGGAGACTCATCGGGAAAGAATTCTCGTCTTGTCAGAGGTTCAGGAAGGACTGACATGAATCAATAGACTGTTTCCTCAGAATTCTGCATGATGTCAATGGTTTTCACGGAATGAAATACCCTCTTAGACTCGGGGGGCTTAAATGGAAACATACACTGTTCACAGTTCACACTTGACGGGATAATGGTTAGCTCCGTCCCCAAGCCCCAGAGCTGCAGAAGCTGCTCCGAATCGGCAGGGGTCACCTCAGTCCCCAGGGAGGGAGCCGGAAGCTGGCTTTAATCAGACTTGGAGTTTCTGCGGAGCCCGGAGCTGCATCTGATTTTCACTCTGAGCTCTTCCGCCTCCCAAGGCAAACGGAGGGCCCGAGTGCTTAACGTTAAAACACATTTCACACACACATCGATGTATTTACTTACACAGACACGCACTCGCACACACGCAGACCCATACACACCCCTGGCCTCACCATGTGTGGGGCAGATTTCGGCTCCTTCCCTACCCTCTCTGTGGAACGGAGCTGAGCTGGGCCACCTCCTTATTTATTTTACGTGGAGGCATTCATTAATTCAGTGTCCAACGTTGAGCTCTGGTCTACCAGGAGCTGATCCTGCAGCGCGAACTCATGGCTTTAATCTTCACCCCGGGCCCCCACCAGCTCTTCTTCAACCAACAGTATCTGGGCATCGCCCTGTAGCTTTTCTTGCTGGGAGCGAGCAGAGAAGTCAGGGTGCTCCCACCATCCTGCAGGGGGCCCTGCTGCCTCTGGGGCTGCACCTGCTCTCGGAGGAGCCCTGCCCCCCGGGAGGGGCGGCCACAACAGCCACCGTGGCTGGGGCATCAATCTGACGTTCTTGTTCGGTTTTCCGTGCTGGGCCCCTCGGGCTCTGCTGAAGATCCCGGAGCCCCTGCTGGAGGGGTGTGTACCCCGTCCCCGCGCATGCGTGCACGTGCACGCACCTAGGCACACGCACTCAGGCACACACAGCTTCTGGTCTAGGGGGCAGTGATTGGCCCAGCCTGATACCAGAGATCAGAAGGCAAGGGCCAGGTGGGCAAAGAGACCCCCTGGTGACGAGAGGCGGGCTGGACTGGAAGTCAGCCCTCTGGCCCCTGTCCACCCTTCCGGCCAGTGCTGGAGCCTGCCCTCCCTCACCCAGCTTTTCCTTCCTATCCTGAGGGAGCCTTCTCCTGTTTTAGGGGCTGACTGGGCACATGGAGGAGGCTGGTCGGGCCCTTGGAGAAGGGTCACGGGAAGGCTCTGCCCGGGTCAGGTGCCGCCGCCCCCGGGGCCCTCACAGAGCCCCCACTCCGCTGTGGCCCTGTCCTCTGGGGCCAACCAGAGGGTCCAGCCCGGTCCTCCCAGGTGGCCCCACTGCACACACCGCTCTGCTCACGGTCCCCCTCGGCCGGAGCTGCCTCTCACTGCAGAGCCTGCGCGGGGAAGCACACTGCTAAGGCCCTTCTGGGGACAAGCTTTCAACCGGGCGGTCCTGGTGCCTCTTCATTTTCCCGGGAACCATCCGGGGAGACTCAGGCTTGGGACAGCTAACTGGTAAGGCCAGGTTGGTCCCAGTGTAGGTGATAAAGCTGGGGCTCCAGGACCGTCTCCCCTCCCCTCTCTCCTGTGCAGGGACGCGTCTGAAAAGTCCTAGGACCAGGGCTTTGCACGGTAGTGTGCGCACCGTGCTGCCCCATGGCTCCCAGGGGCCTGGTGGGGGTGGGGGGTGGGGGGCAGGGGGCGTGCCGTGCGGTCGGCCACCCCTGCCCTGCGCCCTCCTTTCTTCTCACCTTGGCTTTGCTCTGAGGGGGCAGAGGCAGGTCCAGTGCTGGGCTGTTCAGGGTGCCTGTCCCTCATCTTTACAGTGAGTCCAGTAAGATAAAACCAGGAATTATTAACACTTATTAATCATTCACAAATCTAAGGATTTGGTAACAACGAATCCGGGGATGTTGATAAGAGGGGTCTGGGTGTGTGGAGGGGACGGGGTTTGATTGTAGTGACGGAGAGTCTCCTTGTGTCCTGACAGCGCTCCAGGGGGTCGCCGTAAAGGGGAGTGGAGAGAGGGGCGTGGAGAGAGGGGAGCGGAGGTCATGACCTGAGCGAGGTCAGCAGCCTAACCGACGCACCCCCCAGGCGCCCCGGCACTCAGGTGTTCTGTCAGTCAGCCCGCGGGGAGGAGGCGTCACGGCTGACCCAGAGGCAAGCTGACACCCGCCGCAGACCTTCCGCTCCCCAGCCCAGCGCTCCGTGCCCTTTGACCCAAGAGTGGTGGCGTCTTGTGCAAACCAAAGGCGTCTAGAGAGAAAGGTATTTCCATGGATCCCACTGCACAGGCCCAGATTCAGGGAAATGTGGCTCTAGCCTGAGCCCCCAGGACCAGGAGAGTGTGGGATGAGCAGGTTTGCAGGGGCCGCGAGGTGGGGAAGAGTGTTTGTGGGGGACCAGTCTGTGATGAGGCTGGAACCTGTGTCCCTATGTCTTGGGGTCTCCCCTCTTCCAGCAGCAGGGGCCAGAACAGGTGACTGTATTTCCCTAGGGCAGGGAAGACACCCCCAGACCCTCCCCTGGCATCCTGCCCAGCCTTCCATTCTTAGCCCCACCCTTGGGTATGGAGGCCTCTCCAGCCTCCCTCCACCCCCAGCCTCTAGCCCGGCCTCCCTCCTGATCCTCAGTCATCATCCAGCATCCTGCCACCTGTTTCGGTCACCTCCTGAACAAACCAGGCTGAGCTCTCCCCCCACCTGTCCTGTAACTCAGTGTGGAGGGGGGGTGTGGCTGTCACCTGTCCCTGCGTGACCTAAGTCCTAGCTATTCTTCCCTAGTGGTAGTCAGCGCTGTCTCCACCTGTCGTCTGCTGCAGCCCCCCCCCCCGCTGCCATTCTCGAGTGCGGCCCCCCATCCCGTGTGCGCCCCACACCTCCCAGGCACGTCGCACCCCTGCCATAAGCCCCTCGTTGCTCCAGGGACCCTTGGGGGGTCTGGGCCTCTGCTGCCCCTTCAACACGTCCTCACTCCTGACTCTGACCTGGGCTCTGACTCCTTGGGACTCCTCACGGGCCCCGGAGGTCCCGCTCCCTGTGTGTGTGTGTGTGTCCGGGCACCACAGCCTCTGTCCTCCGCCTGGACTGGTCTTCCTTCCTCCTTCACTTGAGAAACTTCCCTCCTTCCTGCAGGCTGGGCCGGGGTCGGGCATCAGCCTGCAAGAAGCCTGCCCTGGTCCCCACTGCGGCGGGATGGCCCCGGGGGCCTGGCCCGGCCCTCGCACCTCTGACGGCCCAGAGCACAGAGTAGGCTGAGTGAGCGAGTAAGTGAGGGAGGGAATGAATGAATGAATGGAGATGCCCAGGATTGCTGGGGCCCCCACGGCAGAGCTGGGGTTTCCACCACTTGGCGAGCATCTGCCGTGTCCCCATCTGGTCCCTGCCGTGCGCTCGGAGCCAGGGCCCTGGCGGCCAGGGAGATGAACAGGGGCCCTGCTTGCCCGGAGTGAGACTTCGGGTCTGTGGAATCTTCCCAAAGCGCTGCAGAAACGTTAGGAGCTAACACAGCGCCGAGGGCTGTTTAGGACCTTGGGCGGGGTGAGCAAGGTGGGGGGAAGGGCCCGGCAGCCCTGGCTGCTCCGCCTGCCCCTGGTACCAGACGTCCTTTACCTCTTGTCTCCCCGTGGCCACTGCAAGAAGGGAGGTGGCAGGGCTGACCTGTCCCTCCAGGGGGCCCCGGCCGCAGGGGGGTAGCGCCGAGTGCTCTCGGGAGGATGGAGGAGCTCAGGCTCCCTGCAGATTCCCCTGCCTCCGCTCATCAAAGTGACAGCTCAGGAATCGGCACCCCAGAGCACGAATGCTGGCCCGGAGATGGAAAGCCAGCCTCGCTGTTAAGCAACGGCTCCAGACCTCTTTGTTTCTCCGCTCCTTCCAAAGTGGCAAGAGATCAAGGCCCCGAGCTTGAAATAACAAAAGGGAAATGGCTTGCAGGCCTGCATCTGGAGGCCAGAAGGGGCTTAATGGCCGTGCTCGGGAGAGGGCTGGGGAGGGGCGCAGTCCCGGCACTGGCTCCCGAACTCCGCTCCGTGGCTTCTCACAGCCAAGGTCAGGGGCAGCGGCCGCCCCGGGGTGGGCAGCAGGGCCCTGGCTGCATCCGCCTGGCAGCTGGCACCCTCCTCTGGTACCTGGAAGGCTGGCACCTTTCGCATCTGCTGCCAGCCCTGGGCCCGCCCGGGGCCTCGCTGCAGGCCCTGGTCTCGGGGCTCTTACGTTTCTCAGTCTCTGCTGTCATCACACCAAACCTCCGGGCCCCAGGGCTACTCGGGGTCTCCGGCAGGGGGTGGCGGTCTGGACGGGGTCATGTGTCCACACCGGTCTGTAGCGAGTCCAGGCTGAGGGAGGGCGGCTCCAGAGCCCTGCAGACTCTCCTCGTGAACGGACGCCATGGGCCTCCTGGTGGGGGCCACACGCAGCGTGTCGGGGGCACAGTGGTGTCTTACTCCAGAGAGAAGAGGCCTTTCTCTTGGGCAGCCCTAGAGCGGCAGCTTCTGGAGGGCTTTGCAGTGAGGGGTTTACACAGCTCATGATTCTTTGGGCTGAAGTCTCTTTAAAAGCAACGAGAGGGGCCCCTAACAGTTCTTGGAAAGCAGGGGTAAGTGGAGAGGGCTCGGTTTCCACAGTCTATACCGACTGCTCCCCCCACTCCGGCCCTCTAAGGAGACGGGAAACGCCCAAGACAGCCACAGCGTGTGCCCGCGCGGACAGTGCCACTGACGAAGCACCTCCCGTGTGCCAGGCTTGGCCCAACCGCTCAGGGCCACAGCCCTGGGTGACCCGGCCACGTGGGCGTTCACTCTTATTACCCAGGAGAAGCAGCTAGCGCTGGGAGAAGGTTGGCGAGTTACTGGAGGTCATGCGGCTCATTAGAGGCAGAGCTGAGGTTTAAAGCCAAACCTTCCTGACGACCAGCGCTTGGACTTTCCAGAACCTTCATCTCCTGAGATCCCAAGCAAATGAATCACCCGACTTGGTCCAGATCCTTTCTCAGAAAGCGCATTTCCCTGAAATACAGTTTGGACCTCATCACTTCCCACCTCGAACGCTGGCCGGACCTTCCCTTCCTTGGCGGTTCTTCCGGCCGGTTGGCTGACCTTGGACGCCAAGGCTGCTCATGCGTGCCGCCTGCGCGGGAAGGCGGTGTGGCAGGGCGAGGCGGACGGGCAGGACATGGGTGGTCTCAGGCTCCGACGGCGCGGGTCCCGGGCTGTGCCGATTCGGGGCTCAGGTCAGAGGATGGGCTTACTTGGGCGGGTGCAGACAGTCCCTGTGTCCTGTGCCAGGTGACCTGGCCCGCAGAAGGTGCCGGAGCCGGAGAGAGAAGGAAACGGGGGCCTGAGACCTCATGCACTCAACACTGCCCCAGGCCATCTGGGCTGGGGCTGGCGCCGCGTTCAGATGCCTTTCGGGGGGTCTGAGTTGGAATGGGGGGACCTGCCACCGCAGCAGGATAGTCCCAGGAACTCGGAGAGAAGCGGAAACCCCAGGCCATCTGCTGTCCCTGCTGCCTCCGCCCATCAGCGCCTCTTCCATTGTGAGGAAGCCGCTGTGGCCTCCCAAAGAGGCGCCGCAGCAAAGGAGAGACTGGATGCTCTTCGCTACACAACCACCAGCTCGGCCGCAGTCGCTCTGTTTTCCCTGAACCCAGTCCTGCGTGCTGGACCAGGGTCCAGGCCCCCGTCGGGATCCAGGAGGTGCCTGAGAGCCGAGTGGGGCTTATCCGGCATCTTCTACCTCACCAGTCTCGAGGGCCGGCCCGGCATCGGGAACCTGCCTCGAAGGCTCTGCTTCTCCCCCCCGGAGCCGCCTCCAGGGGCCGACGGGCTGCCGGGTCCGTGTGGCTGCCCCCTCCTGCACTCTTCGTCAGAAAGCTCCTGCTCCTGGTTCTCCAGGGAGGTCTGGCAAATCCCCTGACCTGCCTTAGGGAGACTTTTGGTTCGTGTGAGTCCCCGTCTCCAGTTTGTCCACGGCAAGGTTTCTGACAACTTCAGCCTTCCTCTAGGTGTTCCCCTAGGATGAGGCTCCTGGCCCGTTAGGACTGTGGGTCCGGAGTAGACGCTGACGTGAGGGTGACCGGGTGACAAGTGAAGCACCTTCCCCAATCCTATCCAACGACCCGTAACTTTGGTTCAGAGTCACCAATGCAGAGAGCCCAGAGATCGATTCCGTGCTCTGGGGGCATTTATCATTTGATAAGGGCGCCGTTTCAAATTCGTGGGGAAAACTGAATACCAGATCTCAGACAGCTGGCTCTCCTGGGGGAGAAGAACGTGACTCACAAAGTCATGCCCCCTCTCTTCCACACCTAAAATAAATTCCAGCTGGGTTAAAGATTAGGTGTAAGAAAGGAAGGCTGAAATGGCTCAGAAGGAGGAATAGGAGGTTTTTGTGTTCTTAGGTAGGAGAGGGTATTTTTTGGCAAGACGCAGAAATAATGGATATCAGGAACACGGTAGAATCGACAATGGGTCTCAGAGGTTTAACACCCTACAGACATATTTCTTCTTCAGGCTGCGTGTCCGCGGTAGGTCGGCATGGACTCTGCTCCGCCCAGAAGCCCAGAGACCCAGGCTGGGCGAGATGCTACCCTCAGGGATATTACAGCAGGGAAGAGACACCGGGAGAACGGGCCTCTGGCTCCTCTGTGTTTGGGCGCATCTGCTCGAAGCCCACTGGCCTGGCCAGTCACATGACCCTGCAAGGCAGGGTGGGGGGAGAGGCCAGCTGAGTGTGAGCGGTGCTGCTCCGGCCTCAACTATCCTAATCCATTAAAACATCTGAGGAGACGGAGGGTTTTCTCGGCAAATGTCAATTAGCAGAATTGGTCTAAGAAGTCAGAATTCCAAAGAGATGCAAAGGAAAAAATGGAAAAAAGATTCTAAGAATTACCTTCAAGACCCGGGCTCCATCGCGGGTGCTTTGATTCGAAGGACACTGAGTGTGTCTGTTGGGGGGAGAGTGTGATGCTCTGAGTCCACCGGGCACTGGGTGCCAGGAGTGGAGTTACTAGGAGAGGGGGCTCGGGAGGGTGTGGACCCCCCACGTGCCCTCCAGCCCCCCCAACCCTAGCGAAGGTGTGCTCAGGACCCTGCCGCGTCCGTAATGGAAGCTGATTCTCTGGAATTACCCTGTCATGGTTAATTCTATGTGTCAACTTGGCTGGGCCATGGCGCCCAGATATTTGGTCAAATATTCTGGATGTTTCCATGAAGGTGTTTTTGGACGAAAGTAACATTTAAGTCTGTGGGCTTTTGAGCGAAGCACATGGCCTTCCATGATGTGGGTGGGCCTCATCCAGTTGGCTGAACCCCCGAAGGGAACGAAGACCGGCCTCCCCCGAGCGAGAAGGAATTCTGCCAGCAGACGCCGTTGGGGCCGGGCTGCACCTTCTCCGGGTCTCCAGCCTGCGGGTCGGCCCCGTGGAGTTTGGACTTGTTCCTCCACAGTTGTGTGAGCCAATTCCTTAAAACAAATCTCTCTCTGTGTATACATCCTGTGGGGTCTCTGGGGAGCCTGAACCAATATGCCTCCCCACAGACCACGCGCAACACGGGGGAGGAGCTGCGGTGGTGTTCCGGGCAGGGAGAATGGGCGCTCAGCAGCCAGAGAGGAGCTGCAGGGCAGAGCGAGCGGGACAGGCGCCCTGGGGCATCAGGCGGCAGGAACCTGGGTAGGTGCATGGCGCGCCGGCAGTTTCTCACACGAAGCTAATGGCACCGCAAGAAAAGCATTGCTAGGGTCTTATTTATATATGGCTGTCTTTCTGTGGGCCACCAGGAATGGATATCACTGAAAGCCCTTAGCTAGGAGGCACCTGGTGTGTCAGCGACCGTCACCATCTTGGTCCCATAGACGCTTCACCTCTGTGCTGGCGCTGATGACCTTGAAGCTGTCCCAGCGGCCCCCAGCAGTGCGGGAGCTGACATGTGGCTTTCCCAAAGGGAGAAATGGGCAGGACGGCCCCTTGGAGGGCAGGGGAGGGTCCCAGGGCCAGAGAGCCCATCACAGGAGTAAGGCTGGCAGAGAAAGGTTTTGTGAGGGAAGAGATTCACATCGAGCCTCCCTTCCGGGCGCCTGAGGCATGTGCCTCTGTAAACCAGCTCTGCCCAGACTGCTCAGCGAACCGCTGGCCAGGATGGGCGCTGGGCTGCTCTCTTGATCAAATGTCCTGGGCTCACTTCTTTCTCTGCTCGCAGGACACTGTGACATCTGTACTGTCCCCCGAAAGACAGGTAGAAGGAGGGAGGATGAATCCAAAGTCAAGTCTGCGTTGAGCCTGGACAACCAGGGAAGGAAGCAGGGCAGACCAGGGAAGACAGACGGGTAATAACACATACCGGTTCGCGTGCAAGTTGAGTCAGCTTCGATCTGAGTCAGGGGCTCAGAGTGAGCTGCAAATCCGAGCTGGGTAAATCCTGCCATTTTTGGTTTGCCCCGAGAGGTCGCTGTCTGCAGGCACGTTCGGAAACCGCGCAAAGAGCGATCCGATGCGTGTGGTGCTTTTGAGTTTATTTATTTGTCTCAATCTATTCCAGTTACATTAGAGCATGGCGTGATTACGCCTCTTGCACTGATTGAAGACCGCAGCCTGTGTGCAGGGGAGGGTGGCGGAGGGGGCAAGGCCTTCCGAGCTCCATCTGATTTAAAGCACCTTTAGCTGAGTGCTGCAGTGAAAAGGATGTGGCTAAAACAAATAAAAGTCGTAGCAGGATCAAAGTCCACGCACACATCTGTTCCTTCTGGAAGCAGCCTCTGCTTCCCGCTCCCAGTCCACCCCGACCCGCCCGTGTCTCCCTTGCTGGAGTCCCGGTGAGTCCAAGATGTCGCCGTCTCCTCCGGTGCCACCGCGGTTTCGGCTCTGATGGGCAAGGGGCGGCGGCAGCGGCTCCATGGGGAGCGCTGCGTGTGGCATTCGTCCGGGCCGGTCAAGGACAGGGGTGTCGGGAGGGCGCTGTCGGAAGCTCGGAGCCCAGGGGATGGGACGTGACCACATCCCGCAGCCCCCGCCCCCGGACAGTCCCCGGGACCCGGGCACCCGGCCTACTGCCCGCTTCGGGGGCCACGCGGGCCGCGCTTCCGCCCGGGGGCCGCGCTTCTGTAGGCTGCTTCTCGGGCTACAGCTGCAGTGTCCCCAGGAAGGGGTGTCCTGGGTCCTCCCACGCTCGCAGGGCACAGCCCGCACCACCTCCCCGTGCACAGATCCCACCCACTACACACCCATACCGCACACTACATACCCCCACCCGCTCCCCCTGCACGGATCCCACCACCACACTCACCACACACTATGTACCCTCCCCCCACTCCCCCTGCACGGATCACACCACCACCCACACCGCACACTACATACACCCCACCCCACCCCCTCCACAGATCCCACCACACTCACCACACTCGCACACCAGCACACTACACACCTGCCTGACCTCCTCCACACCCCCACCCTACACTCACATGCACCCCCACGTTCACCCTCCCCCTTACACGGATCCCCTGCCCCACAGTTACACACATGCCCCTGGCTGTGCGCCTGACGTCGAGGCGGAACCGGCCGCCCCCTGACCCTCGGCCCGCAGGCGGGTGCCCCTCTCCGCGGGGCCGGAGGTCAGGAGGAGGCCGCCTCTGCCCTTGGTCGTCCCTCCACTCCGGGGGCGGCGGGCTCACCTGCGGGCGGCGGTCCTGCCCTCCCCGCTGCTGCGAGCCCCTTGCGGGGTCTGCGGACCCCACGTCCAGCCTCCAGGTCCCAGCCCCACCCTGAGTCCCGGGCCGCGGCTCCGCGTTTCCGGAGGCGGCGTCTGGGCCTCCCGGCGGCGGCGGCCCGAGGTGGCCGCGTCCACCGCCCGAAGACTGGCCGGATCCGTCCACCTGTAACCGTGCCCGGCGGCCGGCCGGCCACACAGCGTGCTGCCCGGTAAGGAAGACCAAAGGAGCCAGCTAGAAGCGGAGCCCTGACTTCTTGGGAGGTTAGGACTGTCATCCCGTGGGTCTAAAGAGAAGACTCAAGGCAGCGATGACAAAATGTTTAGAAAAGAAAGAAGTCTCCTGGGAGCGCTGGTTGGCGGTCGCTCGGCCGTCCTGAGAAACGAGTCCGCAGCTTAAAACTCATCAGAGGAGAGGAATTAAATTGTTAAAGAAAACAAACAAAGCCAAGGAAAGCAGAAGAAGGGATAATAGGAGAAAAACTGCTTAGAAAACAGAAGATGACAGAATTGGTAAAATAAACGAACGCCAAGCGCCGACTTTCTAGAACGTGAGTGCAGGAACAGCTACCAGCCGGCCGGGCAGGCGAAGTCCCGGGAGGTGTGAATATGCCACATGAAAATAGCCTCAGAGAGACCAGAATCTAAGAGAGTAATTCTTGCAGTCCAACCGTAGGGTTTGACAATGTGGCCAGAGAGAACTTTCTGGAAAGTGTATGTTAAGGATATTAACGTAAGAAGTGGTGGAATTCTTAAAGGCACCGACATCTATAGACATGTGAGAAAGCTGGGAAAGCGTGGTAGCGGCAGGTGTGTGTGAGTGTGTGTGGGGGTGTGACTCGTGTGAGTGTGTGTGTGTGCGTGTGCGTGTGTGCTTTTGCCTCCTGTCGTCTCCCTCAGGCTCCCCAAGCTCCTCCAGCACAAATAAGAATAAGAATAAGAAGAATACTGGCGCTGAAGCCCCAGGTCCGTGGAGGCCTCGCTGGTCGCCGTGCTGGCCGACGGCTGCAGGGGCCCCAGACCCGGCTCCCGGGGCTCCGTGCTGCGCAGCCCCCGGGACTTGGGCCAGGTAGGCAGGTGGACGGGGTGGGGGGGGGCAGCAGGAGCGGAAGCCGCCCAGATCCTTACCCCGCCCCCCACTGGCATCCGGCCCCGCCCCCCACGGTCCCCCTCTCCGGTGGGGTGCAGTCGGCAGGTGGCCGCCACTGGTCAGCCTTCAGGGTCTGCATGGGTCAGACACCCTCCTCCCCTGGGAGGGGCTGAGAGGTGGGCCGGGAGGCCTGGCCCTGGGACCCCCGCCCCTGCCCCGAGCTCCCCGCGGGGCCGGCCTGAGAGCAGTTCTGCTTCACCTTCCGCCCCTTCACCGCCCGGGCCCCTAATGCACCCCCTGGCCCGGGGCTTCACCCCTGCCTCTGCTCCGGAGAAACCCCCGCCCGCGGCCGCTGGCCCTCTCTCTGCGTGTCCCCCAGGCCACGGGCGGCCCTCTCTCTGCCCGTCCCCTGGTTGCGGGCAGCCCTCTCTCTCCCCGTGTCCCCCAGGCTGCGGGTGGCCCTCTCTCTGCGTGTCGCCTAGGCTGCGGGCGGCCCTCTCTGTGCCCGTCCCCTGGCTGCGGGCAGCCATCTCTCTGCGTGTCCCCCAGGCCGCGGGCGGCCCTCCCAGCTGCTGCCAGCCCTGGAATGCTTTGCTATCTCTTATCTGGTTTCTTTAAACTTCCTGCTTTGATTTTTGTAAATAGTTCCTTAAAACAGTGTTTCTCAAACGACTCGACCTGAGAGATCCTGGGAGGCCAGGGCCCTGCCTGTTATAAGGGAGTCTCAATAAAACAGAGCTCGCTCTCTCTGCAAGATTTGCTTGGGGACCGGCCGCCTGGCAGCTGCCCCTCAGACCCCTGGAGAGAAATCCTGGAGGTCTCCCCGTTGCCCCGGGACTTCCTGTAACTAGCCAGGGCATCCTGTGTAAGATGCAGGACCGGACACAAGGCTTCACGCTGCCTTTTCTGAATCTCCCAAAATGAGGCATGACACAGGACCAGAGCAAGAGGAAGGGACAGCAGCGCTGGGGACGTTAGTGACATCGAGAGGCTGGAAGGCGGAGGGGCGGGTGTGGCTGGTGAACGGAGGGGCAGGCGGCGGACTGAGGGTCCAGGGGTGGGAGCGAGCCCGTCGGCAGCGGAGCCTGGGGTCCTGGGCGAGGCAGGCTGGTGGCCCCCGTGCAGCGTGGTCCCTGAGGCCCTCGTCCCCTGCGTCATGCCAGGGACACGGGGGTCAGGGGAGGCGTATGATGTGGGTGGTGGCGGCCCCTGCCCCGCCCCTGCTCTGCCTCCTACCATGGTGTCCTGGGATGGCCGCTGCGCTCGGCGGGGCGGTTCAGTGGCACCCCTGCGCCCCAGGGCCCCCACCGTCGGGCTCTGCCCGGGGACGGTGTGCCCGACGTCCCCTCTGAGGACCACGACCCTGAGGACAAGTCAAGTGTGGGAAGGCGCTCTCTGCTCTTCTCCACCCCCCCCCCCCGCTGCCCTTCTTCCCGTCCCTTAATTTTAAAAGGTGCACGTGCCCGGGGTGGGGGGACAGGGGAGAAAGGAAGATGCCCAGCCCAGAATGTCCCATGGAAAGGACACGGGGCCCGGGACACCTGGGAGGCGGCTCTGCAGCCTCACACAGTGGTGCAGGGGGAGAGGAGGGCCCCTGGGAAAGGCCCACTCCTGGGGGCAGGGGGTGCTTGTTTTAGCTCCCCCTGCAAGGCCCGTCACCCTGAGGGCCGCTTCGTGTGCCCTGACCCCCCGTGGCTGGCTCAGCCTGGGCACTGAGACAGAAAGAAGGGCCGGCCCTTGCAATCCTGGCCCCGTGAATCACACGTTGACCCCTAAAAGCTGCTCTTTCAGGTGGAGGCGGCAGAAAGCCGAGGCCCCAAATGCACGTGTGCCTCACAAGCACCGTCTCCGCCACATCCCTTTACTGCTTTCAGAGATGGTGCAAGGCCAGAAGGGCCGTGCCAAGGCCCTGGGGCAGAGGAGCCACTGGTCACAAACCCAGCCCCACAGAAGGGCAGTGGTCTGCACATTGGTGGCTCTGGGTTGAGGAGGAAGGCAGTGAGCGGTGGGGAGGCCCCCCGAAAATACTCTCTAGTACTCGGAGGAGGGGGCGCGGGTGGCCCTCAGCTGCAGGGGCTCTGGGGAGAGGGGCAGGCGTGTCTGGGACTCTATTTGTATTAAAACTGCAAGTCTCAGGTTTGGGGGACCCCTCCCTGCAATTGGTGAGCATGGTCGCCCTGGAGCTGGCTGGGGGCACACGGAGGACGTGGTCCTGGGGCTGGGCTGCGCTTCTGGAAGGGGAAGGACAGGCCGAAGGACGGGTCGCGGTGGGGCCAGGGAGGGCTTCGGGCTTGAACTCGGCTTCTGTAACCTTTGGATCAGGCTTAGGGTTTCCTCTGGCTCCGAGCAGAGGGAGCACTCGGCTACCTGCGTGGGTTTAAATTCATGTTTCAAGGTCCCCGCCTCCTGCATGCCTTGTCCGGCGTGTGCAGTGTGGCGTGGGGGGCTGGGCTCTGTCCCGGGCGCAGAGCTGGGCGCCTGCCGTGGGGATGGGGTGGGCTGTGCCCCATTTCTCTGGGCCTCGGTTTCCTTGTGTGGGGAACGGGGTCGGATTCTGTGCTCCGAGGCGCCATCCAGACCCGCCCTTTCTGACTGTGGTCCCGGGTCAGCGGGGGTCACTCGGGCCCCACTGCCTTGGCAGGAACAGGGCTCCGATCTGTGGGGGCCTGGCCTGGGGCAGCCTGCAGCCGTCCGGCCTCATGCCTGCTGGCCTCCAGGTTTGTGTCCGAGCTCCCTCGACACTCATCCTGGAACCGGTTCCTTCTCCTCTCCTGGCCGGGCCTGGTCCCCCATCTGTGCCCTCCCGGGTGCCCCCCATGCCCCGCTCTGGTGGCCGGTCTCCTGCGCTGTGACCTGTCCCCTTGGGGGCGGAGCAGGTTTTCCTCAAGAGCTACTAACCTGCAGAGAAAAAACGTGTCGAGGAACGGCGGAAATAAGGTGAGGTTAATTTAGGGCTTAGCTGTGCTTTTAGAGATTATCCCCACTGTTTTTCTCATCTGCTTTTCAAATTAAGAACAGGAGGTATTAAAATAATGTCAAATGTCACCCGCAGGGTGAGGACAGGCGGGGCGCTCAGGACCAGGTGTCGGTCTGCAGCGTGGCCGTCACCGCGCGTGGCGGGATGGTCTCTGCGGTTCAGTTCTGGCCGCGGCGAGAGGCAGCGGGGCGGCCTCCGCACCCCTCTGTCCCCCCGAGCGCCCTGCAGGGGGAGGGCAGAGCGGAAAACCGCCGGGGCTGTGCCCGCGTCAGCGCGACCAGCGGCACGATCGTGCGAGAACATGCCTTAAATCCATTACTCTAAGTGCTTTGGGCTTTATGTGCTGTGGGACTCTCAGTTGGGGAAAAAACCTTTTAATAAGTCATTATTAAAACCATTTGCCTTTCGACTGTTTGCATATATGATTCTTGAAATAGCTCCTTCCTAACCGTCCAGGATACTGACATTCAGCAGACCCCCCTCCCCGGCGAGGCCGCTGCCCCTCGTAAACCGGGAGTTTGCGTGGCTGCGGCGGGCATGGAGGGCGGGGGGCTCAGGGCCCACCTGGGAGGGAGAGCCCATGCCAGGCCCTCCCCCTCCCGGAGTGCATCCAGGTGGGGCCGCAGAGAGTTCCCGGAACCTTCTAGCGTTTCTCGTTCCGGCAGAGGGGCTCCGCCGATGACGGGAAGGGAGGTAGAGGAGACGGACTGCACCAGTGTCCCACTGTCCCGCACCAGTGCCGTGTCCCCCGTCCTCTGGGGGCTGCTGGGAGAGAGTGCTGCCAGGCCGCACGGAGCCCGGCTAGCGGTCCATGCCCAGCACAGCAAACGCCACCGATGGGGACTGTCCGTGCACCTGACGGGTGCAGGTGTTCTGCCGCGTTCCCGCAGCGGGACAGCTGTGCTGGGGCTTGGACACACGGTCTGTGGGGCCCAGCGTGGGACGAAAGTGCGGCCCCTGGTCCAAGAAGGCTTCCGACTCCCAGGCTGGGGACGGCGGAGCAGGCTCAGGTCGTGAGCCCGGTGGTGTGGGATCGAGCCCTGCGTCGGGCTCTGTGCTGAGTGTGGAGCCTGCTTGGGACTCCCTCTCCCCCTCGGCCCCTGCCCTGCTTGCAGGTGCCCCTCCTCTCTCTGTGTGCGCGTTAAACTCCAGAGAAAACCACTGACTACTGTGCTTGACGGACTTCTTACATTTACTGGCTGTCCTGCGTTTTTCTTTTGTGAGTTGTCAGTGAGGACTTTGCCCCCTTTTTCCGCTGGAGGTTTGCCGTCTGTGAGCCCGCCTGCGGGCGAGGAGTCGGCCCCTTGTCTTTGTTGCCCCTGGGTTCCTTTTCTTTCTTTTTGTAAATATTTTTAAGTGTTTGTTTATTTTGGGGAGAGAGGGAGACCGCGAGTCGGGGAGGGGCACAGGCGGGCAGGGGGACAGAAGATTCGAAGCAGGCTCCACCCGGACAGCACGGAGCCTGCCCTGGGGCTCGAACCCCACGGACCGCAAGATCGTGACCTGAGCCGAAGTCGGATGCCCAGCCGACTAGCCACCCAGGCGCCCCACTGGTTTTCTTGACTTGTCGTTTCCTCAACTCCATCATTTGAGGCACAGATAATTTTACATTTTAGGTGAAATGTCGCTTTTCAGACTTTCAAAGACTTTACTTAACTCGCCGTAAAGTCAGTTAAATACTCAACTATATGTATATTTAAATAGTTATGGCTTCTTTTTGATTGCTTAGCTTTCCAATCTGCTAGGAATTCATCTCGGGACACGGTCTGCAGTGAGGCTCTGCCTTGGATTTTTCCCCAAGGAGGAGGTGTTTCACGGCCCCGACTGTCTCCTGTGTGTCTGGGGCGCCTCTTCCCTGCGGTCGTCAGCGTGGCTGGTGGCGTCCTGCTCAGGGGTCCCCCGTTGCCTCTTCCTGGCATGTTCTAAGATCCCCCAGGGTGCAGGCCTTTGGTGCTCCTCTTCCAAGGTCTCCGCTACTGTTCTCGTCGGTTGATTCCTTCAGGTCGTCTTTGGAATCATTCAGTCAAATTTCTGGAGCAGCATTGAACTCGGAATAACCCGGGACAGGGGTTCCACAGGATAGCTTCTCAGAGACACACGTATCTCCCCAGAGGCTGATCATTTGCTCCGAGTGCAGAGGCAAGGTCATCTGAGTGGTTCTGCCCTCGGAAACGAGTGCTGTCCCCTTGTCCCTTGGTCCCTCTGTCCTTCCAGGGAGGCTGGGCATTCCCTTCACCCCGGTGGGTGTCCGGTGGCACTCCCCTCAGCATCAGGGGCCCGGGACCGGCCCTTCCAGGGGCTCTGGGCCCTCCACCGCCCAGAGATGTCCCCTGGACTGTATCTCCTAAGTTAGGTTCCTGTGTAAGATTTCATCTTACAAGGATTCTTCTGCTCAAAAATGTTTGAAAATTGTACCTTGGGGCCAAAGGCTGAACGTTCGGTAATGAGATCAAGACCCTAGGTCGCGGAAGGGCGATTTGTGACTCGGGGATTTTGCCGCAGCCCCAGCTTCCCCGACGTGGGTGGCCTGGGGATCCCCTTACACAGAGAACCCCAGCGACACTGAGCTGTTTTAGAGGGAACTGGGAATGATGTCAGTGGAAGTGATCACGAGCGTTCTCCTTTCATCCAGAACGTTCTGGCGGAGCCATCTCCCCTCCGTAGGGCAGGGTGAAGGCAGCAGCGGCGGGACCGTGGTCTGGACCGCGTGAGGTCGGCCCCCCGGGGGCTCGCTCACCAACGGGCTTCGCTCCTCCCGAAGCCCCAGATGAAGGACATTCTGTTCTCGACGGCCTCAGAGAGCGTGCGTATGTCCCGGGGAGCGTGCGTGTGTCCCGGAGAGGGTGCGTGTGTCCCGGAGAGCGTGCGTGTGTCCCGGGGAGCGTGCGTGTGTCCCGGGGACCGTGCGTGTGTCCCGGGGAGCGTGCTACTTCCCGGAGAGCGTGCGTATTTCCGGGAGAGCGTGCGTATTTCCGGGAGAGCGTGCGCATGTCCCGGAGAGCGTGCGTGTGTCCCGGAGAGCGTGCGTGTGTCCCGGGGAGCGTGCGTGTGTCCCGGAGACCGTGCGTACGTCCCGGAGACCGTGCGTACGTCCCGGAGAGCGTGCGTATGTCCTGGAGAGCGTGCGTATTTCCCGGGGATCGGGGCGATTCAGTAACAGCGCTTGATTCTTTTTCCTGCTGCCGAAGGGATTTCCATTCTCTATCTGCTCTCGCGGCGAGTTCGCGTCCAGCAGAGGGTTCCCTGAGGCGAGGCTGGCCAGCCCGGGCTCCTCGGTGGGCCCTGCTTTCTCGTCCCTTCACCCACGCCGACAGCAACCGGCCACTGCCTCTTCGATTTCTCCAGAGAAATGGAAATTGCAGCTCAGAGTCTTAAACAATGCCCTTTGATCTAAATGTTCCAGGAAATAAAACACCTTGGGAGTTATGGAGTCCAGACAGGGACACATTTTCAGGGAGTCCCCAGAGGAGCGGGTGGAGAGCGGCACCCCCGTCCTCACCGGCCTGGTGAGCCCTCCTCTCGTGTGTCACCTGCGTCCCTTCGACGGCCACAGGCGTGCACAGACGGTTCCATGGTGGGTGCGCCTCCTCGCGGCCCCCGCCGACGCCCTGGGGACTTGTTGCCGGGACACTTGTGCCCAAGCCTGTGTGTCCCGCCCTCCGTGGGCTCTTCCTGCTCAAATCCACACCCCTCCCCCCCCACCCCAGGACAGACGGGTCGGTGGCCTGAGACCATGAGAAGTGCGGGCCCTCTGCCCGAATCGGCCGTGCAGACAGGCCAGTGGCTGCTCTCCAGGGTCCGGCCCTCTGGGTGCCTGAAGCCTGGCTGCTTAGGGCTTATCAGACATCACGTTCTAGTCTCCTGAAGACAGGGCCCCGGACAGTGTGGCCCCCGGCTTCCCTGCTGGGCGGGGGGGAGGGGGGAGGCACCTGGCTGGCCTGCACGGGGTCCTGTCTGCTCGTCAGGAGTGCAGTGTGGCCTTGCCTCCGAGCTGTGTTGTTTGAGGCCCCTTGCCTGCACGGGTCCAGGGGTCAGAGACCTCTGCTGACTGCTCAGCGTCTGGAGTCCCAGGGCCCCGCAGGCCGGCCTCTCTGGTCTCCTGTGCCCATCGTCGTCTGCACCCAACCCCGCAGATGCCCCCTAGGGCCCCTGAGGATGCACTCAGTGTGGCCGTGAGCGCGTGAACCTTCCTGGGACCCGAAGGCAGGTGGTGCCGCAGCTGCTGAGTGCACATTAACGGGGACCTCCCCTGCACCCCTTCCCTGTCCCCACGCACCCTGTTTGTCCCAGGGCCTGGCTCCTTGCTGACGTCAGGGTGAGACGCTGCTGGCCCTCTGGGTAAGCACTGCCCAGTAGAGGGGGAGGGACCGGCTTTCCCTCGTGTGTGGTCCCGGGGTCTGGACTGGGGTCTTTGCCCTCATCCGAGGCCCCAGGGTCTGGTCTGGGGGTTCCATCCCTCATCCAAGGCTCTGGGGTCTGGACTGGGGTCTTCACCCTCATCCGAGGGAATCTGCATTAGGTCATGCTTCTTGTTCTTGAACCAGCAGATGCGGGCGGCTGCCGGGGGCCTGGAGTCACTGCTCCCCGTGCGCCACCCGGCCTCCAAGGCCCTGAAGTGACTGCTCTGTTCCCCTGGGGCCACCAGTGCTGCGGCCGGACCCTGTTCTGTCCCAGCCTCCCAGGGCTCTGCTGCGGAGCCCCCTAGAGCTACCTCAGCTCCCTCCCATCTCTCTAGCAGGCGAGGAGGGGCTGCCAGGGTCTGAGGAGCCCCCCGGGGGGCAGCGGGCGAGAGCCAGACTCTCAACACATCCGGCGTCCCGAGTCTTCAGTCCTTATTAAGTTCCTTACGAAACCAGCCACTCTTCGTAGCCCAGTGGGAATGAAACAGACTTTGGAGCCTGAAGAGCTGACCTCCCGTCCCTGCTTCCCCACTTACTTGCTGTGTTACCTCGCACAAGTTATTTGGGCTCTCCGAGCCTGTCTCTACATTTCTAGAAGGAGATAGTAGGACCTGCCTCATGGAGTAGCCGTGAGGACTAAGTTAGATCAAGTGTCAGCACTGAGCCGGTGGGGGGGGGGTGCCCCGAGGCCGGGTGGGTGGGGCACCTGAGCCGGGACTGGGGGGCATCCCGAGGCCGTGTGGGCACGGGCAGCCCCATCGTTGCCAGGAGCAGGGGGCCAAGTGCAAGTCCTGGGCTGCTAGCGCGTCTTCAGGGATTCTAACAACGTGGGGGGTGTCTCGTCCTCTGTGGATAATTTCTTCTGGGCAGAAAGAGCGTGTGAAGCCAAGCAGAGGGGGGCCTCCTGTTCCAGGAGCCTGAATGGACCCGAGTCCCAGCCGGGGCTCCCCACACGGCGGCGCTGCCGGCCCCGGCCAGGCCTCCCCTGGAGCTCCCCCCTCCAGAGCCTCGCCTCCACTTCCCCACCGGCCTGCGCACTCGGTGGGGGAGGGAGCCAGTGCCGTGGTGAGGCTTGCCTTTTGGAAAAACAAGAATTATGGGGAATGACATTAATTTAAAAGCTTTTAAGGACTCAATTCACCTGTGAAAGTGCTCCCCAGGTGAGCGCCTTCCTGTGCGGAAAACAGCCCGGTCTTTAAAAGGATTTTAATTAATGTTGCTGAGAAAAGTACCAATGGTGTTTAGGGCTGAGCGCTAAGGCGCAGAGGTGCCAGCCGGGAGTTTTATGACGTGGAGCTGGTTTCCTCAAAGGCAGTTGAAATAATATTCACATGCACTCAGCCTCAGCGTTTTCTTCTGGTCGCGGCCAAAAATAAGTGCCGGAGTCCTCAGTGGCCTAAGCCTCAACCCTCCAGACGGAATGCAGGCCGCCCTGCCAGGACCTACTCCGTTGAACTTGAGAGGAATTTGCAAGGAACTCGGCGGCTCCTCACCTCCCGTTGGGCGCACACCGTGCTGGGTGGTGGCCAGCTCCCACCGCGGGCCTGCGTGGCGAGGCTCAGTCGGAACTGAATGGTCGAGAAAACGCTGAAGCTGGAAGAGGGGCGGATGGAGGGTGGTGGCGGCGCCCAGGTCCCGGACAGACCCTGTCTGGGCAGCGGGCTTGGACCTGCAGACCCTGGAGACGGGGGAGGGCGGTGCCCGTCTGCACGCACAGCCGGGCGCTGGTCCCGACCAGAGCCTCGGGAGGCGTCCTGGGGGCTGTGAGGACGGCCAGGGAGAGTGGGGTGCCTGGTGGGATTTCATCAACAGGTGGGGACCGAGGGCAGGAGAGGGGGGTGCGAACAGACAGCTGGGAAGGAGTCCTGGGAAGGGGGTGGAGCCTCTGAGCGGGAATCTGAGGAGGAATCTGCTGAAGAAGGAATTTAGTAAATGGGGGGACCGCGAGTTGAATGGTGTTCCTGTAAAAATAATGCTCACTTGGAAGCTCAGAACGTGACCTTATTTGGAACAAGGGCATTCGAGGAGATAATTAAGGTCAGGGTCTGGTGATGAGATCGTCCTGATCTAGGTGAGGCTGAAAGCCAAGGACGTGTCCTTGTAAGCGGCAGAAAGGACGCCCAGACACACAGAGGAGAGGCCACGTGGGGGCAGGAGTGGGCTGGAGGGTCGGGGCCACAAGCCCAGAGATGCGGGAGCCCCAGAAGCTGGGAGGGGCAGGCAGGAGCCTCCCCTGCAGCCTCGGGGGTGGGTGTGGGGGTGGGGGTGGGGAGTGTAGCTCTGTCCACACCTGAGTTTCAGGCTTCTGGCCTTGGACGCAGAGAATAAGCGTGTTGTTTTATGCCACCCACGTTGTGGCCCTTGTTAGGACCGCCCGGGGACTAGTCAGTGTCCGGTCACCCGGACGTAACCACGGCGGGCTCCGGAGCCCCGATGGAGGGCTCTTCCTAAAGGTCACGTCAGCAGATGAGTTTGGGAGATGCTGGGTCAGCCCAAGGTCAAGCTCAAGTGTACCGCAAGTTTAGGCGGCTCGGGCGTGTGGGTTCACAGCGTGTCCCCTCATCTGGTCCTCAGATGCGGTTGGGGGAGTGCTGGGCCAGCCCGGGGCAGAGGGCAGGGTCGTGGTCCAGCAGAACCAGGCTGGATGGAGCCCGGGGCCGAGTGGCCGCCAGCGGCGCCGGGACGCGGCTGTGACCGTGACCGCAGGGAAGCCCCTCGCTGGCCTCCCTGTGCTCCAGCGTGTCCGTGTGTACGTGAAGGCGAGAACAGCACCCACCTCCTAGGGCGGAGGAACGGGATGAGTCCGTGGGAGCAGGGCCCTGACGGCTCTGGAGAAACCCGCAGCCAGGCCTTGTCCCGCTGAAGCCGAGGGGCCAGCGGGGCGGTCGGGGCAGAGGGATGTAGCGGTCAGCAGCGGGGCCGGCCGTGCGCAGTGACGAACACGCCGCAGACCTCAGGCTGGGACGGACCCTGTTTGCCTCGGTCTCTGCCCCCTGGTGAGGGGCGCGGTGGCAGGGCAGGGGTGTCTCTGTCGGGATGCGGGTGGTAAACAGCCGGTGCGGAGTCCCCAGGGTCCTGCCGGCGCTTCTGCGGGAAGTGACCCTCGGCACTCCGCCCACACCCAGTTGGTTGAAGTGAGTCACGTGGCCGCTCGTGACTTCCAGGTGCAGGGGTGCATCCTTCTGTGTGGCTGCAGTAAGAGCACCAGAAAAGCGCAGGTCTAGGGCCCCCAGCCCCTTCCCCTTGGCGCCCAAGGACCCGGGGATCTCCCTGAGCTGGGAGTGGGTGCCGGGGCTCATCCCCCGCTGCGCGCTGCTCTCAGTGCCACCGGCCCTTCCCCTCCCCTCTTCACCTCTCCAGGCGCCTGCATCTGACCCCTTTCCTGCTCGCCTGCCTCCCTTCCCCTCCCTGTGCCCCCGCCTCTCTCACACCCCCGTCGGGTCCTGTCGCTCTGCCGGGGGCTCTGCCGTCCCCCAGACTCATCGGAGACCCTCATTTCCAGTGTGGTGTATGTGGCAGTGGGCCGTGGGAGGCGACGAGGGATGAGACCACGAAGGCGGGGCTCTCGCAGGAAGAAGAGACACGAGGGCCCCCTCCTTCTGTGCGGACGAGCCAAGGAAAGGCGGGGAGAGGCCGTGAGCAGGGCCCGCCCGGCCGGCAGCGGCCTCCTCGGCGCCCAGAGCTGCGGCGCGGCCACCCGGGCTCCGGCCTTCCTTCCCCGACGACGCGCCCCTCAAACCCGAGGCCGCCCAGCTGCTCAGTCCAGCGGGAGGCCTCCAGAGCTGTCTCCACGGCCCCCACTTGAACTCCGGGCGTCCACACGGAACTTTCCGGTGTCCCAGGCGCTGGCCCTGCTGTCCCCGAGGAGGAGCCTTCCGCTCCCTGCCTCACCCCGCCCCAAACACCCGCACCCCCTCCAGCCGGGTTCACGCGTGAGCCCTTTGCAGCTTCCCACACCCCTCTTCCGGTCTCCCGGGCTCTCCCTCCCCGGGAAGGGCCAGAGGGGCTCAGTCCCTCCCGGCACCGCAGCCGGGCCTGCCCTGCGCCTGCGTCCACGCCGCCCGGGGCGTCTCCCAGGACGGGAGCCGCGTCTGCGGGCCGCACTGCGCCGAGGGCCCGGCCTGCAGGGGCGCTGACTGCTGACGAGGGGCAGGCTCTCTTGTCACCCTGGGGCCCGAGAGAGGCCCTTTCGCTCCCTGAAACATGCATCCTACGTAGGTAGTTTGGAAGTACGAGATTCTTCTCTCTCGCGATGCCCCGCCCCCAGCACCCCTCACCCAGGCTGGGCGCTGGGCTCCTTGGTCTGTGTCCAGGCTGGGGGGTCATCCCGCCCCTGTAATGCCGCTTCCTGCCACGTGGCGTCGCTGTCCCAGGCGGTGGTCCGGGGTCCAGCGGCCTCCCCGGTGCAGCGGAGAGGTCTCTGCGCCCTCGGTGCCTCCCGGGGACCCCAGGGTCACGCCACCGCCCCCGAGCCCCGGCTCTCTCAGGACCCTGGGATCCCAGACCGCACGCACGTCCCTCCCTCCCCTGACTGTCCGCTCTCCGCGGGCAAGCGGGGCTCTCTTTCCTCCCCCGCCAGCATTTATTCCGGAAAACGGTCCACCTGCAGGACGTTAGGAAGCTTGGAGGCCACCGCAGCCTGAGACGTGCCGGGTCAACATTCTTTTGCAGGTTTCCCTCTCTGTCTGGAGCCATGACAGTTCTGACGACCCCTTTCTTGTGGGGCAGGGGTCCTTCTGCAAGGTCACTGCAAGGTCACTGCCGAAAGGGGCTGAGCCTGTGGCCCGGCCTGGGAGGTGGCGTGCAGCAGGGTTTCAGGGTTAAGTGGGAGGGAAGGAGGGGGCGCACGGGCGGATCTGCAGGCCGCCTCCCTCCGCACCTCGGGTCTCTGCGTCCTCTGGGCGGTCCTCGGGGACCTCCCTCCGGGCTCTCTGCCCACGCGGCGCCGGGCTGCGGGTCACGCGCCTCCTTCGCGCACTTGACCCGAAGGGCTGGCCGCCCTCTCTCCTTCCTTCCCAGGTTCCTCATGCTCTTTCCTGGTCCTCCCGCCTCAGCGGACGTCCCGCTTCCCACCCGCAGGTCCTCGTTACTGATGACGAGCCCTCTCTACCCCGTTCACAAATTCGCCCGCAGGGTGCAGGCCTGTGCTGCTGCCCACCCATCTGGGGGCTGACCTGGCTCTGCTCCCAAGGACAGGCCCTCGGTCCGCCGGCGCCCCGGCCACCCGCACTCGCTCTGCTCCCTGGTCCCTGCTGCCTCGGCAGCGGGCTTTCGTCTCTGCTGGACGGGACAGTGCTCCTCAGCTTAAAAACCTGCCGCTCCAGGGGCGCCTGGGGGGCTCAGTCGGTTAAGCCTCCGACTTCAGCTCAGGTCATGATCTCACAGTTCCTGGGTTCGAGCCCCGCGTCGGGCTCTGTGCTGCCAGCTCAGAGCCTGGAGCCTGTTTCGGATTCTGTATCTCCCTCTCTCTCTGACCCTCCCCTGCTTGCGCTGTCTCTCTCTGTCTCTCAAAAATAAATAAAAAATATAAAAAACAACCATGCCGCTCCAGCATCTCCCTGTGCAAACGCCCTCTGCGCTCCCTGGCGTCTGCGGGCCCGTGCCACTCCTTCGTGCCCCTTCCTGCAGACTCTAACGTGGGCTGTGCTGTCTGTCTGCAGTGCGGCTCCGTCTTGCTCCTCGCCGTGCCCCCGCTGGCTTTCACAGCCTCAGCGCCGCTGGAGCTGCTCCCGAGGTCACGGGGGTGCCCCTGCCGGGTCCAAGGGTGACTCCTGCCTCGCCCCTCCTTCCCTCTCCGCACCTGTGTTCCTAACTGTTCTGGAAGCGCCGTCTCCTTGTTGTCTGGCTTCGGCGTCTTCCCGTGTCTGCAGGTGCCTGTTGGTCTCCTGTCTGGCTGGTGGTGCGTCCCTGGCCCCGGGGGGCTCCTCTCTGGCCACCTCAACGAGCCGTTGGCCACATCCAGCACTGGTGCCGTGAGGACTCCTGGATTTATAGGGACTTCTCCCCAGAGCCCTAAATTGCTTATGCGCCACCCCCAACTCAAGGTCTGGTCGGCACCTTAATTTACAGCGTCCAACCCGGAGCTGTCCACTTCCACGCCTGGATCAAGTCCCGTTCCTTCCCCCGTGGCTCAGCCACACTGTCACCCGCTGGTGCCCAGGCCGGAGATCTGGGAGTGACGTGACGTCTCTGGTCCTCTCCCACCCAAGGCTTCCACTGTGCAGAACAGACTCGCCCAGCACTTAGCAGCTGGACGGGTGCACGTCCATTGTCTCTTGAATGCTGCGGGCTGACGGCTCAGCTGGGGGCTCCCGAATGCCACGAGGCAGATGCGGCCCGGCACCCGGGGGGTCAGGGGGGCTGGAGTCTGCAGGACGGCTCAGCTCACCCCCACAGCGGCTGGTTGGCGCTGGCTTCTGGCTGGGAGCGTGGCGGAGGCTGCCAGCTACTGGTGGCCCCCATGCGCCTTGGCGCCTTGATGGGAGGGGTGGCGAAGGATGTGCGAGCCACCTCTGATCCACCCGGTCTGGGTTAAGCATGCAAGCTAAGTACATTCATCTCAAAAGCAAAGTGCTTCGCCATGTTTTATTATGACGTCAGGCTTGAGGTCCAGGTACGGGCAGGGGTCTTGGGTGCAGCTCCTCTGAATCAGTAACCGTAGAGACGATGCTTCTGCGGAACCCCCAGCGACCACCACGTACCGTCTCACAGTTCTCTGGGCCGACGGGGCGGCGGCCGCTCTGTTCCCGTGGCCTGGGCGGCCCCGGGGCCGCGTGGCTGGGGGTCGGTGCGGGCTGCGGGCTCAGCAAGGCCACCGTCGCATCCCTGGCGCTCCACGTGGCTGCCCCGTCGGGACAGCTTCTCGTGTCTTGGCGGCTGGATTCCAAGAGGCAAGGTTTCCAAGAGCTGAAGGCGTTAGGGCAACTTGGCGTTTCTCCGGGGCCACTTCTGTCACGTTGTATTGGGCGGAGAATGGGCCCAGGGTCAAAGGGGAAGGAAGAGGCCCCACGTCTCCGGGCGGCAGAGATGGTAGAGCATCTGGATATAACTTTTATTGCCTCCGCCTGCCGCCCCCACGCAGGTCACCGCCGGCCCCCCCGTGGACATGGCAGGTGTCCTGTGCTCCCGCCCCTTCCTGTCCTCCCCCGGGGGCATGCACCGCTGGGCCGGGCCCTGCTGACCCCGGGTGGGCGAGCTCGAGGCTGAGGGTCGGCTCCACGCCGGACCCCGCACCTCGCGCCGGGATGCCTGGCTTCCCAGGGCACGGGCCTCTCCTGGAGGGGTCAGGGGAGCAGACCCCACTCCCGCCGTGCCTGCCTGTCGCGTGGTCAAGCCCCGTACTGGTGGCACGGAGAAGACATGCGTGTGCGTGTGTGTGTGTGTGTGTGTGTGTGTGTGAGCCCCGGGAGCCGGCGGGGGGGCACGTGAACACATACGAGATCGCGCCCCAGACCCACCTGACACCGTCTGTGCCGGCCGTCGGCGCTCCCCCTTGCTACGTACCGCTTCCTCTCTGATGCCTCGCTCTCTCGCTGTAAGCTAGCGTCACCCAGCGTCCACGGGGCTGGGGGGACGGACACACTGTACCTGCACCGGCAGCTGCCGTTTCTAAAGAATAGCCGGAGACACACAGACATTCCCAGGCCTGTCGGTTCTTGTTCATAATAGGAGAAGTCTGGAAACACCCGCTTGGTCTTTGTCTTCTGTGCGTCTGCATTTCCTTGCGATGCACCGTTACCTGGGGACTCCTGAGACCCCGGTTTTCTTGGTTTTATCACTCATGTCTCTATTTGCTCAGTCAAGGTGTTTTATTGAGCACGTACTATGGCCTATGTGCTGACGACAGAAAGCCTCACGGGGCCTCATGGAGGTCACGGTGAGGGGGGACGTTCAGGAGACAGTAATTTGTGATAAGTGCCATCAAAGAAAGAAATCTATGGTGTGGTCGGGGCAGGCTTCCCTGATATCCCTTCAGAGAAGTGAAGACGTTTCTAGCTGCAGTAACCCCGGGGAAAGCACCCCAGACCGAGGGACCCGGGGTGTGTAAGTCCTGAGGGACCGAGGGGCTGTGCGTAGGAGCCGCTGGGAGGAGCCGGGAGGGGTGAGTGGGGAGGGCGGTGGAGGGCAGTGGAGGGGCCGGCTGCGTGCCCGGAAGGAGAGCACGTCCCACGTAATGCACTTTGGGAAGCCCCCGGATGCTGTCAGTGTGGCCCCGTTTACACGTGAGAAAGGCCACCTTGGCCAGACAGACAGACGGCATGCAGGGGAGAGGGCTGGAGAGCCCGACGGGCTCTGGAGTCCAGAAAGCGATGGAGCGCGGTGGCCCCAGGGGTCTGGCGCTCCCGGCAATGACTCCCATCAGAGGACCCGTCTCTCAAAGCCCCGCAGCGGCCGGTGCCACCACCATCTGTCTCAAAGGAGGCAGCCCCCCCGACCCCCACCCCCGGGACAAGGAACACCAAGGACATTATTTTCAGCTCTGAGTTTCAAAACAATCCTTTGAAACTTCCCAGATGTGACCATTCTTGGAGAAAAAGTGTTTGTAGTTTAAAAAAAGTTTTAAGTTTATTTATTTATTTTTGAGAGAGGCTTGCATGAACAGGGGAGGGGCAGAGAGAGTGGAGGAGAGAGAATCCCAAGCAGGCTCCGTGCGGCCAGCCCAGAGCCCGATGCGGGGCTCGATCCCACACACCGTGAGATCATGACCTGAGTCGAAAGCAAGAGCTGGACGTTGAACTGGCTGAGCACCCCCAGCACCCCAAAAGTCTTTGTAGTTTTAAAAGCCTATATTTTTGTGCCCCAGAGTTATAAACATATTGTGCCGTGAACAACAGATCTGGGGAGTATGCGGGCTGAATGTGCAGATAAACAGCACCCAGGCTGGGGGGGGAGGGAGGGAGGCGGGTCAGGGGGGAGCAGATGACCCAGGGTGTGGGAGTGGACCCGGTTCCACCAGAGGCGCCGGGGACAGACCCCATCTTGCACAGGCTTCCGGGCCCCCGGAAGAGGCTGCAGAAAGGCTGGAAGAAAACCGGACCACCCATCTCCAGCACCCGGGAGAGGTGGAAAAGCCAAGCAGAGGGTCCCTGACGGTCAGAAGGGACGCCTTTGGGGGAGCTGTTCTGGGAGCCCTGGCCCGGAAGGGGGAGGGGGTGAGAGGCATCTCATCCTGACCCTGGCCGTGGTGAGAGCCGCGTCAAGGCTGTTGCTGGGGAGACTTGATGTGGATGTTCTGTGCTTGGGCGACTCTGACCTCCTGCAGGGGTGAGAGACTGTAGGAGGGGCTTTGTCCGGAAACGAGGGTGCCCCAGAGTGCCTTGGGGCAGGTGTTGCACGCTTCTGAGGTTGAGAGCGCCTCTTGGGGGGCCCTGTCAGCACCCTCACCTCCCCCCGAGGTGACCTCACCAGACTCTCTGGCTAGAGGACTGCGCACAGGGCCAGGCGCCGTGCCTCGGGGCTGGAGCAGCGAGGCAGCAGCACTTTCTTGTTAGGAGTGAGTGACAGCGGGGCGCCTGGGTGGCCTCTGACTCTTAATATCAGCTCATGATCTTGCCGTTGTGAGACCCAGCCCCACGTCCGGCTCTGTGCCGAGCATGGAGCCTGCTTGGGATCCCCCCTCCCTCCCTCTGTCCCTCCTCCACCTGTTCTCATTCTCTCTCTCTCTCAAAATAAATAAATAAACATTAAAAAAAGAGTGAGTGGTTGAGGGGAAGTGATCGTGATGTCTTCAGACCTATCACAACGTGCAGGCAGCCCTAATCAGACGCGCCAGGACAACGTTAGTACGAGAAGAGCCTCATCGTGTGTGAGATGTTACAAGGTTACAAGGGGCCACTTCTGCACCAGCACCTGTTTACTGGAAGGGCTGCGATTAGAAAGACCGACACCACTCAGTGTTGACAAGGTTGGGGGCAACTGGAGAATGCGTGGGAACGGACACGTTACAGTCGCTGTGGAGAAGGTCTGGCTGTTTCTGACCCTACGACCCAACAGTTCCCTCCCAGGCATTGAGCCGAGAGAAATAAAAACATACCTCAACAAAGAGACGTGTCCAAACATGCCCACAGCCCTTTTGCAAAGAACGGCCCCCGAGGGGAGCAGCCCCGGTGGACCTCCCTCCACGGGAGAGCGGATGAGCAAACTGTGGCCTGTCACTCGGTGGGTGGCTCCCTGGAAGAAAACGGGATGAGCTATTTTTTTTTTTAGGGCGTGGTTGAGGGGCAAAGGGAGGGGGGGAGAATCTTAATCAGGTTCTGTGCTCAGCATGCAGCTCGACTTGGGGCTCGACCCCACCACCCTGGGATCATGGCTTGAGCTGAAATCAAAAGTCAGACGCTCAGCCAGCTGAGCGCCCGGCCTCCTCAAGAGGCCTGAACCGCTGATACCTACGACAGCATGGATGAAACTCAAGAAATTATGCCGAGTGAAAGAAGTTTGGCACAAGAGCACCAATTATGATTCTAGTTCGATAAAATTCTAGAAGAGCCAAAACTCTTCTTTGGTAGAAAAACAATCAGACCAGGTAGCTTTTGCAGAGTGGGGGATGGTAGTGATATTCTCTGTCTCGATAGGAGGTTGGGTCACCCATTTGTCTGAGCTCAGCGAATATGCACGTTAGATCGGCGCATTGTATGTAAATTTTACATCAAAAGAAAAAAATTCACTGGATTCCACTTAATGATAATCCTGCTGAAGTATGTAGGGGGGAACATGCTAGCAGGTGCAATTTTCTTTGAGCTGCATAAAAGAAAACAAGATAGACGGGGGGTGGGGGTGGGCAGGGGGTGGATGCGGGGCGGAGGATGGTAAGATGGGAGGGGTCACGCCGAGGTGGCCATCTGGGCACCCCCTGCAGATCAGCCTCCTGTGGCTGCCGTGGCAAATCACTACCGACGGGGGCTTCCAACGGCGGAAATCTATTCCTTCCCGGTTCTGGAGGCCGGCAGTCTGAAGTCACGCCGTCCTCAGGGCCCTGCTTGCTGAAGGCGTCCTGCTCCCCCGGCTTTGGTGGCTCCTTAGCTTGTGGCCCCGTCTCTGCCTCTGTGTCAGATCTCTCTCTGCGTCTCTCTTATAAGGACATGTGATTGTATTTAGGCCCCGATAATCAGGACGACGCGCCCCCATCTCGATATCCTTAAACAACACCCGCAGGAACCCTTTTTCGGAACAGGGCGAGGTTCACAGGGAGTCGGGGCTTAGGACCCGGTGTCTGTGGGGCCATTGTTCAGCCTAATACAGGCTGTAAACTTCTTTCAGCTTTGCTGGATGCTTAAAAGTTTTCGTGATAAAGTGGTGGGGAAAATGGTTATTTCTGGATGGTACATTGTTACTGACATTATTATTATTGTTTGAAAATACTTAAAAATTCTTTTTATGTTTTTTATTTATTTTTGAGAGACAAAGAGAGGCAGCGCGAGCACGGGAGGGTCCGAGAGAGGGGGAGACAGAATCCGAAGCAGGCTCCAGGCTCTGAGCCGTCGGCACAGAGCCTGGTGCGGGGCTCAAACCTACGAACCGTGATATCATGACCTGAGCCGAAGCCGGACGCTTAACCAACTGAGCCCCCCAGTTGCCTCAAAAATACTTTTTTTTTTGTTTTTAAAGAGCAGTTTCAGGATCACAGCAAAATTGAAGGGAGGGCACAGCGATTTCCATGTATCCCTGTACCTACCTCCCCGCAGCCTCCCCACCCGTGAAATTCCACACCAGGAGGGCGTCTTTATTAAAGCCGATGTATCCACACAGACACATTGTTATCACCCGAAGCCCATAGTTTGGATCCTGAACATCCATTCGGACTCACTCTCAGTGCTGTCCATCCTACGGGTCTGGACGAATGTGCAACAAGACACATTTCCCGCCATGGCGTCATACGAAGTCCTTTCGCCGTCCAAGCGTCCTCCGTACTCAGCCCGTTTCGCGGTCCCTTCCTGCTGAGCCCCCGTGAGCCCTGAGAGTTTCAGTGTCTTCACCGGTTTGTCTCCTCTGGAAGCTACCAGATCCTGAAGGGGCCGGTTTTCCCAACACTACTGGACAGACAGTCCTGCCCCCGTTGGAGATTCTCACTTAAGTATGAGCTGATCATACATGCGTGGGTTTGTTTCTGGCTCTCCTTCTGGGCCGTTGGCGAGTGTGTGTGTGCTGAACGCCTGTGTGTTCGTTTTGATGACCCTACTTTGAAATCAGGGGGTGTGATGGTCCCGGCTGTGTTCTTTCTCAGGCTTCTGTTGACTATTCGGGGGCTTTCGTGGCTCCACACAAGTTCCAGGATTGTTTTCCCATTTCTGTGAGACATGCCATTGGCATTTTGATGGAGAAGCCATTGGATCCATGGATGGCTTTGAGTCGTGCGGACATTTTAACAATATTAATTCTTCTGATTCACAAACTTGAGGTTCTTTCCATTTGTGTATGTCTTCTTCAACCTCTTTCATCAATCTTATAGTTTTGGGGTATAAACCTTTCACCTCCTTGGTTGGATATACTCCTAAGTGTTTTGTTGTGTATCCTGCTATAGTAAATGGGGTTGTTTTCTTTGTTTCATTTTCAGAGCGTTCACTGCTAGCGGATAGGAATGCAACTAATTTCTGCTGATTTTGTATCCTGCAACTTTACTGAACTGGTTTCTTAGCTCTAACACTTTCCCTGTGGCATCTTTAGGGTTCTTCGTATAAGATCATGCCATTTGTAAACAGAAGCAATTTTACTTCTTCCTACAAAATTGGACAGCCTGGAGGAATCAGATAACTCCCTAGGCACATACAGTCTATGAAGACTGAGTCATGACCAAATAGAAAATCTGGAGAGATCAGTAACAAGTAAGGAGATGAATCATAATAAAAAAAACCTCTCAAATAAAGAAAAGCCCAGGACCAGAGGGCTTTATGGTGAGTTCTGCTCAACATTTAAAGAAGAATTAGTGCCAATCCTTCTCAAACTTTCCTTTAAAATTGAAGAGGAGGGAACGCGCCCAAACTTAGACCACAAGGCCAGCATAACTGTAAAACCAAAGCTGGATAGGGACACTGTGAGAAGGAAAACTATAGATCAATGTCCTTTATTCTATAGATGCAAAATCTCTCAATCACATACTAGTAGAGTGAATTCAACAGCACATCAGGGGGCGCCTGGGGGGCTCAGCTAGTTGAGCGTCCGGCTTCAGCTCAGGTCATGATCTCACGGTTCGTGGGTCCGAGCCCCACACTGGGCTCTGTGCTGACAGCTCAGAGCCTGGAGCCTGCTTCAGATTCTGTGTCTCCTCTCTCTCTGACCCTCTCCTGCTCGCACTGGCTCTCTCTGTCTCTCAAAAATTAATAAAAAGCATAAAAAATTTTATAAAAACAAAGCACATTAGAAGGACAGACACCATGATGAAGCAAGAAGAATGTTTTTTTCCAGGGATGTCAGAAGAGCCCAACATACACAAACCAACAAACGTGACGCAGCACGTCCACAGAATGAAAGATGAAAATCACATAATTATCTCAAGAGGTGCAGAAAAAGCACTTGACAAAAATTCAACAGCCTTTCATGGTAAAAACTCTCAAAAGTGTGGGCACGGAAAGAACATGCCTCCACGTAACAGAGTCACACATGACAAGCCTCCAGCCAGCATCATACTCAGGGGCGGAAGGCCAATTTCCACACGGATAGAATGGCTCAGTGGTGCTGATGCCCGTGCTTACCTAACCTGACACTTTGTTCCTATCATTGTTTTGTACCAGTTACCTGTCAGGTCAGAGGTGAACAGAGTATTCTGTCAGTTCAGGAACCAGGACGACACAGAACTCGTCTTACCTCTACTTACTCATCGCCTGATAACCTTCCGTTCCTGATGTAGATTCTGACCTCTATCGTTTCTTTCTCTTCTAACATGTCTTGAAAGTCAGGTCCACTGGCAACAAATTCCCTCAATTTTGTTTGTGGGTTGAAAATCTTTATTTCTCCTTCATTTTTGAAGGGTAATTTTGCAGGATACGCAATTCTAGATTGGCGTTCCTCCCCCACCCCAACACCCACACCATTCTCTTAGTTTTCATAATGAAAATGTATTCCTGAGGTTACAGAGATGCTGATTCAGCACAACTGAAGTTTTCACCAGGCATCACAAATGATGATGAGGATCCCGTTTTGGAGGCACTGACGGTACCCTTAAGTTTCATTCATTTCCCAAATCACATCCTCAGAGCATCTACATGTGGGCTAGTTACTGTCATTTACCACGGAAGTGACTCACAGAATCATCACTCTTTTTTCCCGGTTCTTGTTAACGATGATTATGTAGAGTGTCCTCCCCTTCTTGCGCACATGGTTCCTGAGAAGTCAGGGTTCTCGGGGTTGCTTCTCTGTGGTAAGGCTCCCCCCTCCCGGATTCTTGCAAGAGATTTTCTTTATCTGTGACTTTGTGCAGTTTGCGTGGGATGCGCCTGGTGTGCGTTTCCCGAGCATTTGTCTTCCGCAGTGTTCTCTGAGCCGCCTGGACCTGTGCGTCGGGGCTGGCGTTAATCTGGGGGGAAATTACAGTCATTATTCCTTCGAATATTGCTTCTGCTCCTTTCTCTAGTGCTCCTTTCCGTATTCCCGTTATACATACTTTTTGTATTTGTCCCACAGTGGATGATGGGGCTTGAGTCCTTGGATGTTCTGTCCTCTTGATTTAGTCTTTTTTTTTTTTTCTTTACTTTTTTTGTTTAAAAGTTTCTGTTGACATGTTCTCAAGGTCAGAGATTCTGTTTTTATCTGTGTCCAGTCTGCTAAAAAAGCCAATGAAAGGCATCCTTCATTATAGTGTTTTTGATCTTTGGGATTTCTTTTTGGTTCTTTCTTAGAATTTCACTGGTCTTGTACGCTGTCTGCTTTACCCATTAGAACCCTTAGCATATTAATCATTCTTGTGTTTTTTTAGTTTTTCACATTTTTTATTTTAGAGAGAGAGAGAGAGCATGAGTGGAAGAGAGCGGCAGAGGAGGGAGGGAGGGAGGGAGAGAGAGAGAGAGAGAGAGAGAGAGAGAGAGAGAGAGAGAGAGAGAGAGAGAGAGAGAGAATCCTAAACAGGCTCCAAGCTCAGTGCAGAGCCTGACCTGGGGCTTGGTTGTGTGACCTGGGATCATCACCTGAGCCAGAATCAAGAGTCAGCTGCTCAGCTGACTGAGCCACCCACCTGCCGCTCGTTCTTGTTTTAAATTCCCAGTTTGGTCATTCCAACATCCCTGACGTATCTGGGTCTGATGCTCGCTCTGTCTTCCAACTTGCTTCCTGGCTGTTAGTACACCTTGTAACTTTTCCTCGCCAGCCAGACGTAATGGACTGGATAAAAGAAACTCTCGTAAATAGGCCTTTAGTGATGTGGCCGTGAGGGTGGGGGAGGAAAGTGTTCCGCAGCCCTTTGATCAGGTCTCAGCCTTTCTGTGAGGCCCTGACTCTGGACCGTGACCTTCACAGGTGTTTCTCAGGCTTTTCCTTCAGGCTTTATGTGGCCAGATTTTCTGGAGCTGGCATTTCCCTTCTCCCAAGTGGAAGGCTGGAATGGATCAGAAGTGGGTATTTTCCTTCCTCTGGACAGTTAGGCTCAGATAAATACTCCACCAGGTGAGACTCTTGTTAAATAGTGTTTCCTGCGGGCAGGCCTTGTCAAGAGGAACAGAATGCTCTTATAGATCACAGGATGGCTCCTCTCCTCTCCCCGCTGCTGGAAACACGAGGAGATTTTCTCCCATCTTCACTGTGAGAACACCGTCCGACTCCTGGAGGTAAAGCTCTCCAAGGTGTGGGGGTCCCGGATGACTGGGTCTCCCTGGAATCTTTTTTTTTAATGGTTATTTACTTTGAGAGACAGAGTGACATAGAGAGAGAGAGTGTGAGCGAGGGAGGACCAGAGAGAGAGGGAGACACAGAATTGGACACAGCCTGCAGGTTCTGAGCTGTCAGCACAGAGCCCGACGCAGGGCTCGAACCCCTGAACCATGAGATCATAACCTGAGCCGAAGTTGGACGCTTAACCAACTGAGCCACCCAGGCGCCCCTCAACGTTATCTTTTTAAGTGTCTTTGTCTATGATGAGAATGGGTTATTTCTATAACAAAATTATTATTTTAAATATTAAATTTAAAAGGAGGGTCATTCCTTTGACCCAGTGCCTATGCTTTTGGGTAAAGGGAGGCAAACTTTATGAACAAAGATGTCTCTGGTGGTCGTCCAGGAAACTCTGGGGAGAGTGTAAGTGTCCAGGACGCTTGCAGGAACTACGCGGTAACAGAACAATGGCGTGCAAAGGCAGCAAGAGGGTTTAAACAGAGGTTTAAAGCAGCATGAAAAGGCATGGCCTGGGCTTGGAAATGCACTCAGTGTTTCAAAAGTTTTATAGTTTCCAAATTTTCCATCATATAAATACTCGTTAATATATATTTAGCAAAAATGTTATAAAATGTCACCTCTTGGAAGGGCTCCCTCGTCTCCTGCCCTCCCTCAGTGTCCACGCCCCCGCCCCTCAGTGGCTGCCTTGCTGTGGCCGGCCCCCCCCCACCAGGTCTCGGCCCGGCTGCCTCCCCCCCCAGCGGGGGGTGCTCCTGTCAGCTCCCAGCTGAGCCGTTCGCAGGAAGTGGTAGGTTTTCGCTCAGGTCCATCCACTTGCGGGGAAGTGGCAGTTGGGGTTGCTCTGGGTTCTACTGCTCAGTCCAGCAAATCTCCTCATTTCCCGTCACCGTGCTGTCAGCCAGGCTTCTGTCTGGTCCATGGCTCTGACATTCTTCCAACAAAAAACCGAAAACGGCCATCAGCTGGTTCTGGGAACGACTGGAAAGCCACGCGGCTCTCTGACCGAGGCCAGCAGGCCGGCCAGCTCTCGGCCTTGGGGCGGCCTGGACGGCAGGGCCCGGCGGGGCGTCCAGGTGGGGGGCCAGCAGATGGCGGCCCGGCGGCCCCCGTGGGGAACGGGAGCGTGCCTGGCGGGCGGGCTAGGGAGGCCCAGCTGGCCCGGGAGGCTCCGTCCGCTGGGCGGGCACGGCCCCTGCCGCATGCGGGCCCAGGGCATTCCATGGCAGCGTTCCTGCTTTGATGACACATTTCCCCGTTGGAAGGAAATCAGTCCCTGGAAATCTGCTTCTGACTCCTACCCTCTGCTCCAAGCACGGCAGCCGTGGAACAGGCCGGATCTGGCGGACCACGGAGCCCACAGCTCCCCATGGGAACGCTTTCACACATAAAAAGGAGGCGTCCTGGCCTCCGACTTGCGTCTCAAGCCTTTGAACGCACAGCTCCCCCGCCAGAACGTGCTCCGAATGGCCGCTTGGCGAGCCAGGGGACGGCTCTTTGCAGACTCGAAATCTCGATGACTACCGGAGACCCCACAGCCTGCGGTGATTTGGGGAGTCAGCCCTCCCAGATTTAACTGCGAGCCCGGGACTCCCTGAGCTCCAGACAGCACAGGCTAGCTGTCGGGCGAGAGCTGGCTGAGGCGGCACCGCTGCCGTGTGGGAGTCTGGGCGTCCCTGAGAACGGAACTCGATGCCCGTCGTTCATTTGGGGGGAGTCAGACGAAGATCGGGGTCTGGGGGGGAGCTGATAAGGGGCTGGTGAGCAGTGCCCCGCTCGGCCCGGAAGCCGTCTGAGGAGCTGCGGGGAGTCTCACGACTGCCCCCCACCCTTCGTCACCCTGGCTGTCAACCCCTGGCACCTCTGGGCGGCCCTACTCAGACCTAAGCACACTCCCGAGGCCAGAGAAAGCACCAGGCAGAGAGCCAGACAGAGCCACCTGGGGTTGGCGTGCACGGGACTGTCCACGGCGGAGTGGGTGGGGTGCGTGGGGCCTACTCGTGTCTGTGACACGCTTCTTCCCTCAGACGCAGCAGGAGCCTGGACGTGCAGCAGGCAGCTGTGTTCTAGATGATTCCCCAACTCAAGCTCAACCCTTTCATTCAGTTGTGGAGCACCAGCCGGGGGCTGGGCAGCGTCCAGAGGCCTGGGGGATGGCAGGAAGCAAAGAGATGAGCCCCCCACCTCCACCCCACCCTGGGTCTCAGAATTTCCACGCACACAGTCAGTAGTGTGGACCGCACGGCTGGGAGACAGTCACGAGAGCGGCCCCGACAAGAGAAGAGGCGGGGGAGGGGCAGGGCACAGGATGGAGGCGACAGGGTTAGGTGGGGGCCGGGGGCACTCAGAAGGCGCCACGTGAGCCAACGCGGGAAGCTTCACCACTGGGAGATCTGGGGACCCCTGGGGCAGAGGCCACGAGAATCGCCGTCCCTGTGGCGTCTCCCGGGGTGCTCAGAGCCGCCTGGTCTGGACTCAGGACAGCCCGTCACGCCTGGCGTCCTGCCGCACGTGGGGCCGGGGACAGACGGGCCCCCCTGGGCCTCACCCACTGCGGGTTCCACGAGCCACGCACCCACCAAGGAGACTCATCCCTCACACGTCCTCTGCCGGGAGCCTGGTCACCACGGAGAGTTCCAGGAGCACAGGGGCCGGTGACGGGCCGGCAGGTGGCCATTTGTAAGATTAATTAGAGAAATTTCCCACCAAATGGGAGTTAGTGAGTCTGGGCCTTCAGACTAGTTTCCTCGGGTTTCTGTAACAAATCCCAAGTTTTTGTGGCCTAAAACAAC
>PISW01008717.1:0-70228 GCA_004023785.1 Mungos mungo | reverse complement strand
TGAGTGAGGGACACGGATCAAGGGAGACTATTGAATACTGGAGACGAACCATGGACTGAGGGGGGAGGGGGGAGGGGGTGATGGTCATGGTGGGGGGCACTTGTGGGGAGAAGCACGCGGTGTTATATGGAAACTAATTTGACAATAAACTATTATAAAAAAAATAAATAAATAAAAAGAAAAAAGAAAAAAAATTGATAAACCTCTAGGCATTCTCCTCAGAAAGAAAAGAGAGAGCACCCAGATAGACAAAATCATGAATGAAAAAGGATCTAGTACAGTCAGTCCTTTAGAAATACAAGCAATCATCAGAGATTACTATGAAAAATTATATGTGAACACACTGTACAACTTAGAAGAAATGGACAAATTCCTAAATGCACATGCACTGCCAAAATTCAAACGGGAAGAAATAGAAAGCATGAATAGACCTATAAACAGTGAAGAAATGAAATTAATTATTGAAAATCGCCCAACGAATAAGAGCCCAGGACCAGATGGCTTCCCAGGGGAATTCTACCAGACATTTAAAGCAGAGCTCATACCCATTCTTCTCAAACTATTCCAAAAAATAGAAATAGAAGAAAAACTTCCAAACTCATTCTGCGAAGCCAGCATCATCTTGATATCCAAACCAGACAGAGACACAGAAAAAAAGAGAACTATAGACCAGTATCCTTAATGAATACAGATGCAAAAATATTCAACAAGATACTAGCAAATCGAATTCAACAGCATATAAAAAGAATTATCCATCATGATCAAGTGGGATTCATTCCTGGTTTATAGGGCTGGTTCAATGTTTGCAAATCCATCAATGTGATCCATCACATTAACAAAAGAAAAGATAAAAACCATATGATCCTGTCGATAGATGCAGAAAAAACATTTCACAAAACACAGCACCTGTTCTTAATAAAAACCCTTGAGAAAGTTGGAATAGAAGGAACTTAACTAAACATTATAAAAGCAGTTTATGAAAAGCCCACAGCTAATAGCATCCTCAATGGGGAAAAACTGAGAGCTTTCCCCCTGAGATCAGGAACACGACAGGAGTGTCCACTCTCACCACTGCTGTTTAACATAATGCTGGAAGACCTAGCATCAGCAATAAGTCAACAAAAGGAAATAAAATGTATCACAATTGGCAAAGAAGATGTCAAACTTTCCCTTTTCACAGAGTACATGATACTCTTCATGAAAAACTCGATTGACTACACCAGAAGCCTTATTCAACTGTTCAATGAATTCAGTAAAGTTGCGGGGTACAAAATCAATGTACAGAAATCAGTTGCATTCCTATACACCAATAATAAGGCAGCAGAAAACTGGACAGCAACATGCAGAAAAAGGAAACTACACCACTTTCTTACACCATACACAAAAATTAACTCAAAATGGCTGAAGGACCTGAATGTGAGACAGAAAACCATCAAAACCCTCGAGGAGAATGTAGGGAACAACCTCCTTGACCTCAACTGCAGCAATTTTTTACTCGACACATCCCCAAAAGCAAGGGAAATGAAAGCAAAAATGACCTACTGGGACCTCATCAAGATAAAAAGCTTCTGCACTGCAAAGGAAACAATCAAGAAAACTAATAGGCAACCGACAAAATGGGAAAAGATAGTTGCAAGTGACATATCAGATAAAGGGCTAGTATCCAAAATCTACAAGGAACTCACCAAACTCCACACCCAAAAAACAAATAACACAGTGAAGAAATGGACAGAAAACATGGACACTTCTCCAAAGAGGACCTCCAGATGGCCCATGGGCACATGAAACAATGTTCATCATCACTCATCATCAGGGAAACACAAATAAAAACCACACTGAGATACTACCTCATGCCAGTCAGAGTGGCTAAAATGAACAAATCAAAAGACTATAGATGCTGGCGAGGGTGTGGAGAGACGGGCAGCCTCCTACACTGTTGGTGGCAATGTAAACTGGTGCAGCCGCTCTGGAAAACAGTGTGGAGGTTCCTCAAAAAACTATCCATAGAACTCCCTTATGACCCCACAATAGCACTGCTAGGGATTTATCCAAGGGATACAGAAGTGCTGATGCATAGGGGCACATGTACCCCTATGTTCATAGCAGCACTGTCAACAATAGCCAAAACATGGAAAGAGCCTAAATGTCCATCACCTGACGAATGGATCAAGAAGATGTGGTATATATATATACAATGGAGTATTACATGTCAATGAGAAAGAATGAAATCTGGCCATTTGTAGGAAAGTGGATGGACCTCGAGGGTGTCATGTTAAGTGAAATAAGTGAGGCGGAGAAGGACATATACCATATGTTTGCACTCATAGGTCTAACAGGAGAACAGGAGAAACCTAATGGAAGGCCAGGGGGAGGGGAAGAGGGAAAGAGGGTTGGGGAGAGAGAGGGACACAAACTTGAGAGACTATTGAATACTGAAAACGAACTGAGGGTTGAAGGGGAAGAGGGAGTGGGGAAAAGAGATGCTTGTGTTGGAAGTGGGCACTTGTGGGGAAGAGCACTGGCTGTTATATGGAAACCAATTTGACAATAAACTATATTTAAAAAAACACAAACAAACAAAAAACAAAAACAAACAAACAAAAACAAACAGGCAAATAGAAACCAGACCGCCTATTTTCCAACCTAAATCAATGCAATTGATAACATTTCCCACCAGAACTTTTGGCAGAAATGGACCAGCCATTTCTATACGTATCTAGGAACACAAAAGATCTCGAGAGCCAATTCGTTTCCGGAAATGAAGGAGAAACTGCAAGACATATATTTCCTGATTTCTAAATGGATTAAGAAGGTGTGATGGTCCAAACAATGTGGTGCCAATGTAAGAATAAGAAAGCTGATCAATGACATAGAATTGACAGTTCAGGAAACACAATACATTTCAGTGAATTGTTTTTTAACAAAAGGTGCCAAGACCATTACATGCAGAAAGAATAGTTGTTTTCACAAGTGGTGTTGTAATAATTGGGATGTCCATATTCAGATAGATGAATTTAGACTCTCACTGCATTAACTCAAGGGGCACTTCGGTGGCTCAGTCAGTTAAGTGTCTGGCTTCGGCTCAGGTCATGATCTCACAGTCTGTGGGTTTGAGCCCCGCATCAGGCTCTGTGCTGACAGCTCAGGGCCTGCAGCCTGCTTCAGATTCTGTTATCTTCCTCTCTCTGCCCCTCCGCAGGCTCTGTTTCTCTCTGTCTCAATAATACAAAAATTTTTAAAAACCCAAAAAACAAAAAACGAAAATTAACTCAAAATGAATCATAAATGTAAATGTAAGAATTAAAACTAAAAGTCTTTGAGAAGAAAACAGAAAAAAAAATAACATCGTATTACTTCAGCTAGGCGAAGTATTCTTCAAAGTATTCTTAATAGTTTAAAGATATGGTTAAGAAAATGAAAGATAAGCCACATGCTGGGGAAACAATATTTTCAAGTCATATACCTGATAGAACAAACTTCTTTGTAGTATAGAAATAACTCTTACAATTCAACATTAACAAAACAACCATTTTTTTAAATGAGCAGAACATATTTTACCCAAGAAGGCATGCAAATGGTAATAAACATATGAAAAGATGGTCATTATAATTAGTCTTTAGGGGAAAATGCACATTAAAACCACAAAATACCACTTTACACCCACTCAATGCTATACTTAAAACTACCGAATACACCTGCATTACTAGGTATTTACTCAAGAGCAATATACACATAAGTTCACATAAAATCTTTTTAGAGAATGTTCAGAGCAGCATTATTTATAAATGTTAATAACTAGAAACCATTCCATCCACTGCAGAACAGATAAACTGCATGTGGTATGTCTGCATTTTGGAATACATTCATCAATAAAAAGGGACACATTCCTGATGCATGCTACAATATGGAACATCCTCAAAACATTGTGCTAAGGCAAAGAAGCCAGATGCAAGATGTATTATATGTTTCTGGACTCTCCAAAGAAGGCAAGTCTCTATAGAGGCAAAAAAAATACATCAGTGTTGGCCTGGGACTGTGAGCAGGGACAGGGATTCACTGCAAACAGGCAAACAGATATCTTAGGACTCAACGAAATGACTTAAAACTGATTGTACAACTCTGTAAATATAATATCACTGAATTTCACATTTATAATTAACAAGTCATATTTCAATAAAGCTATTTTAAAAGTTAAGTTAACCAATTGGAAGTCCTTATTACTAGAGCGCGCGCACACACACACACACACACACACACACACAGTTCAAATATATTTATTGGTTGCTAAACAAAAGTTTTCCTCAAGACTTTGAGTCGCTTTGAATACCTTTAGATTAACTGTATTGTCTGTCATATGACTAGCTTATTACATTGATGCTCCAACTAGATATATGATTTGCCTTAATGCATTAAAACCTGTACCAAAGGAATAATTATTTATCAAAATTTTAAATAAAATTTCCATCATACATTTCATAATACGAGTTATTGAAAAATACCCTATAAGTTACTATTACCAAAAAAATCTTTTTAAAAAATTCAGGAAGCCTAAATTATGTAAATTCTGGAGTCCTACTTGGAGAATATTTGAGACATAGCAAAAAATCCATTAGCCAATGGTCTAAATGATATAAACATAGAAATATTCTTATGTTTAGGCAGATAGGTAAGTGGAAATACTATTGATGGTTATATCACAATAATGAATAAAATTTAATACATATTTAAGGATTTTTAAAAATATCCTGGCACATGTGTTTTATTTACCTAAATCACTGTTATTGTAGCCTCAGAATTAATACATATCACAATGGAATTACATTTTCATAATCTGTGTGGGATTGTGACGTAGAAAGCAAACACTCAGTGATTCTACAGAGAAAAAAATCTAGTATTAAAATTCTAGGAGAAAATTTAATGGATTTTAAAGTATTACTTTCATTTAATGTTTATGGTGTAAGACATACAAACACACATATCTTTATAGATAGAGATAGACTGATAAATAGAGAGATAGATAATATATACATGAATATATGTATCTATTTATATATAATGTTTTATTCATTGTATTTCCCAGGACTCACTTAGAGGCACTTGCCACAGGGCAGAGAAAGTCTGGAAACACAAGATCAAGTCCTAAAACAATGCTGAGAGCTGCACATACCAACCCCTCTGGGTTTTTGTGCAATGGGAAATCAACCCCTAAAACATGATATATTGTCTTTAATGTTTTATAAAGTACTAGAGACATTTTTCTGTACACAATTGCAAAATCTGTCCTATGACATTACTTATATTTACTTAATGCTCTGTGAATTTCAGATGAATCTGCCCCAAAATCACTTCATGCATCCCAAAAAAACAGTTGATGTTCCATTTGAATGCAAACATAAGTACTATTTTCAAAACCATTTCACATGCACTACACAATAAAGGCTTCAAAATGAGTGAGGAAATTTTCTATTTCCAGGAACATATGCTTTATTTATTTTATTTTCTACTTGTTCAGTGACTGAATAGATGTTACCATCTTAATAATAAAAATATAATGCCCATATTAATTATATGGGAAGGGAATTCACTTCACTTCCTTCCTAGTTCTGCTGTTATTTTCTGCAACAGAGGAAGCATAACATAAAATTTCTTATAATTTATGAAGGGCATTAGAGTTTGATTAGCTGCAAACAAGCACTCTTTAAACTTATAAACACAATTTGTATATTAGCAACTTCTTTGCTGCAAATGTGACATTTTTTAAACTATAGAATTGTTTTAACCTGTTGGTTATGTTGAAATTAATGTAAATGTAAACTTTTTGTACATAAAATACAGGATATACATATCTAAGGTACCTAAAATTTTTTTGAACCATCACTGTCCAATTGAACTTTCTACCAATGGAAAGATTCTAAAATTTGTATTGTCCAGTAGGGCAACCAGTAGACATACATTGCTACTGAGCATTGAAATGTGGCTAATGTGATTTAGAAACTAAATTTTTAATTTTATTTAGTTTACCCTACAATATTTAAATTTAGATGCAAAGTGAAGTCATTTATTATATTTGGGAAAAATGATTCAAAAGTCAATATTTCTGTAGAAAAATTTTAAAATATTCATTTATTTATTTTGAGAGAGAGAGAACAATTTGGGGAAGGGGCAGAGGGACATGGAGGGAGAGAATCCCAAGCAGGTTCTGTGCTCAGTGCTCAGCACAGAGCCTGATGTGGGGCTTGATTTCATGACTGTGAGATCATGACTTGAACCAAAATCAGGAGTCAGATGCTCAACTGAATGAGCCACCCAGGCATTCCAGGAATACTGCTTATTGCTAGCACAGGAAAGCATTTCTCATTAGATTAGAACTATGTACATAACACAAATTACAGGGGAGCTTTATTAAAACTTCAGTGCAAAACTGATTTCAGAGTTGGCATGAATGCATTCTAATGTATTCTGCCAAAATTTTTCTGAGAACTTTCCATCTTACATACCTTCATTTATTTGCTTTAATGCTACTATATAATCTGCTTCCTATTCACTGTATTTAATCTGGCTTCTACATTCTTACCACTTTATCAAACATCTCTCTATAAATACTAATAATCACCCTGTTGCTAAATCCAGCTGGTAACTTCCACCCCATCTTACTTGACGTCTCAGTATCTCTCTCTTTTTTTTTTGGAAACCTTCTTTTCCCTCAACTAACAGCACGTCACACTTGATTGCATTTTCTTTGATCACTCTAGACTTTTCTCTCTTATTAAAAGCCTCTTTTCTTCATAAATCTATAAGCTACCAGAGTTACACAATATATTGTTTCTGGTCATCTGTTCCTTTTCACTGCATTCTGTCAACCTAGAGAATAGCATCCATCTCTATGGTTTCAGGTACATGTATATTTATAATTATGAAACATATATTTCCTGTTCTGATCTTCTTCCACACTCTAAACCTACTTGTCCATGTGCCTCAAAAATACCCATTTGGTTTACCAAAATGCTAGAAGGTCATCAGGAATAAGTCAAGGATTTTTCCCTCTCACTTCCCACAAGGACTCTCTTCTTGCTAGGGTCATTATCTAAGAAAGTGTAACATAATTTACCTAGTTGCATAGTCAGAAATCTAAGTTCATACTGGATACACAGTTTAGCAATTTCAGTATAACAGATCCACTCAATCACAACATGCATGGTTTATTGCACCTGAACACATCAGGTTATTTCCACCTCCATTGCCCCTGGCCCAGACAGAGTCATACACTCCACAAATCTGGCTTGCAATCTAATAACCAAGAAAGCTTCAATAGCTTTTAGTAACTCTTATGATAAAACCAGCATCCTTAAAACGGCCTACTAAGACTGGGCATTAACTACCTCTCCTATAATATTCGTGTAACAAATTATTATTAATTGCTTACCATTAGTTATGAACAAACATATATTCATCTCATGCCCTCAGTAAGCTTGCTGATTAGGAAAGGAGAAGGATAGCAATCAAAAAGTTCTATAATTTGGGGTACCGAGGTGGCTTAGTGGGTTAAGCATCTGACTTCAGCTCAGGTTGTGATCTTGCAGTTGTTGGGTTTAAGAACCACATCAGGCTCTGTGCTGACAGCTTAGAACCTGGAGCCTGCTTAGGATTCTGTGTCTCCTTCTCTCTCTGTCCCTCCCCTGCTCAAGCTCTGTCTTTCTCTCAAAAATGAATAAACATTAAAACATTTTTTAAATAATCCTACAATGAAATGAAAAATTCAACTGTAGTCAGTATTAAAAAGTCCACAGTTTATGAATCTATAATAAAGGCTTGATCTAGGCTTATAGGTGAAGGATTTTGAGCAGAAATCTAAAGAAAGATTAAGAGTTAACTTGAATTTAAAAGAAATTAATTTTAATTTAGAGTACATCATTTTTAAGACATGTAGAGGAAATTATTTAGATCCTTTACAGAAATAAAACATACTTACATGGTTCTGTTCATTTATCTGTATGAGATATATTTTAAGACCGATTATATGGGTTTTTTGATCATTTGATGTGCACCAGGGAAGAATGGGTATTCTCCTGTTAGGCATAGTATTCTATCAAGTATTGTAAATGACTTACTGAAATCCTAATTGTAACTATAGATTTATTTCTCCTTGCAAATCAACCAGTTTTTGATTCATATGTTTTGATGGTTTCTTATTAGATGATGAGCACATTCAAATGATGAGTTGACCACTAATCACCTTTTTTATTTCTGGTAGTATTTTTTTGCTATTCCTATTAGGAATAGTTACATTAACTGTAAGTACCTTAAATACTTACAGTTTTCTATTCCCCTCACCTCTTTTACTCCTTCTTTCCTTTTTCTTTCTTCTTTTGAATTTGATATTATTTAGATTCAATTTTATCTTTTTCTGGCTTATTAGCTGTGACTCTGTAATTTGCTTATACTCATTTTCTATTGGTGTACAACAAATCACCACAACTGAGCATCTTGAAACCACACTCATATGTCAGCTCCCAGTTGCTGTAGGTCAAGATTTCAGGCAGTTTCTGTGGGACAGGATTTTTACATTCTTCTCAGGGGCTTATAAGGCTGCAATCAAGATGTTAACCTGGCAGTGCTCTTCTCGGGAGGCTCAATTAGGGAAGAATCTGCTTCCAAGCTTCTCGAGGCTGTGGACAGAATTCAGCCGGTGTGGTTATGTGACGGAGAGCCCCACTTTGCCAGCTATCCCCTAGAATCTCTTCTCCAGCCCTTGAGCCCATGAGACCCTCACCGTTGGTGTTGGCAACCTGCCTGTTTGCTCTTTCAAGGCTACAGGAAAGCTTTCTCCCCAGTTTGCTTGTGAGCATTAGGTAACGAAAGGGCATCATAGGAGTGATGTGATTTGTTTAATGCAGCCTAATCATTAACAGATTGATAACCTCATTACCAGTACTACATTCTGATGTTTAGAAACAAGTCACAGGTTTCAACTGCACTCAAAAGGATTATACTAGAGAGTGACTCACTGGTGGGCTCTCTGGGGTGTGTCACACCACTTCTTAAAGAGATAATGGCGCAAGCTTTATCTTAGCACAGTCTACTTTCACCTGATATACAACTTTAAATAAAGAACAAAGATGTGTAATTCACTTATATTTCATTTGTCCTGCCTTTTTTGTGTGCTACATTTTACTTTTGCATATAATTCCCACATGATTGCTATTTTTGTGAATAGTTTATTGTTTTAAAAAAGATTGAAGTATTAACAAAAGACTTTTATTCATATAATTGCCATTTCTGAAACTGTTCATATCTTTGTATACATTAAGATTTCAATCTAATATTGTTTCCTTCTAACTAAAAGACTCCTTGCACATTTCTTGTAACATAGATCTGCTAGTGACAAATTCCTTCACCTTTTGTATGTCTGAATGTGTCTTTACTTAACCTTTGTTTTTGGAAGGTATGTTTCCTGTAACAATATATTTATTTACTTAGTTATATTTTTTCTAGCACTATTTTGAAGATGTTGCTCTAGTGTCAAGTTTTTTCAATTGTTTGCAATAGGAAAGTTACTACAATCTTTATTTTTATTCCTTTGTATATAAGATAACCCCCACACGAAGCTGATATCAAGATTTTCTCCTATCAACGATTTAAGTTGTGCAATTATGGTATGTCTCAGGATAGTTTTTTTTTTTTTTAATGTTTATTTTGAGAGAGAGAGAGGATACCAACCAAGCTCAGCACTGTCAACATAGAGAATGCCACAGGGTTCAAACCTAAGAACGCTTGTGACCCTAGCAGACCCTGAGGGTCGTGACCCTAGCAGAAATCATGAATGGATGCTTAAGAGATGGAGCCACCCAGGAGCCCCTTGAAAAGCTTTTTATATACAATTGTGTAACTTTCTCCATAGTTTAGAAAGTTTTAATTTACCCTCTAAAAGAAACACATGTCCTCCTACAGATTTCTCCTGAGAGAAATCTCAGCTCACTGGCAATGCCCCCCTCTCCTACTCCTCCTCTCCCCCTCCCCTCCCGGCCCTGGACAACCACTAGTCTACTTTCTGATTCTTTAGATTTGCCTAATATAGACATTTCATAGAAATGGAATCATACAATATGTACTCTTTCGTGACTGGTTTCTGTCACTTAGCACAATTCCAAGTTTCATCCACACTTCAGTATGTATACCTCATTCTCTTATTACTGAAAAATACCCCATTGAGTGTATGTAGGTTTTGTGTTCCAATTCACCAGTTGATAGACATTTTGGCTTTTGTAAATCATGCTTCTGTAGACACATGTGTATAGGTTTTTGAAAATACAGTTTCATTTCTCTTGGATATATACCTACAAGAGGGTCCATATGGTCACTTTATGTTTAACATTTTGAGGAACAGCTAAACTGTTTCCCCAGGCAGATGAATCATTAACAAAATTTTTTTAACCTTTCATTTTATTTTTCAGAGACAGAGAACCAGCAGGCGAGGGGCAGAGAGAGAGAGGGAGACACAGAATCTGAAGCAGGCTCCAGTCTCTGAATCGTCAGCACAGAGCACCCTACAAACCATGATACCATGACCTGAGCCCAAGTCCTAGCTTAACTGCCTGAGCCACCCAGGCACCCCCCAGATGCATCATTTAAACTTAAAAAAAAATTTTTTAGAGTGATTGGGGGAGGGGTAGAGAGGGAGGGACACACAGAATCCAAAGCAGAGTGGGGGACATGGGGTGAGGGAGGGCTCAAACTCACCAACCTGAGATTATGACCTGACCTGAAATCAAGAGTGGGGCACTTAACCCTCTGAGCTACCCTGGTGCCCTCAGGTGCATCATTTCATATTCCCACCAGCAACGTGAACATTCCACATTCTGCACATCATCACCTTTTATCATGTTTCATGACAACTCTTTATTTTTTGAACACTTTTTAATATCCTTGCCTGTTTGATTCTAACTTCTATTTCTGTTCTGATCAGTGATTTTCTTTCTTTCTTTCTTTCACTTCCCATTATAGGTTTTCTTCTCCTTTTTTGCAAACTCGGTAGTTTTTATTTGGATGCCGGACACTAAATTCTATGTTACTGGCAATTGGACATTTTTGTTTCTATAAATATTACTGTGGTTTGGCCTGCACTTATTTGGTGATGTGCTCGGAGTCTAGAGTGACTTGCTCCCTGCCAAGAAGGCACACCTGTCCAAGCTTTAAGTGCCCATGGCCCGCGAAGCTGCAGGCCTGATGGGAGGAAACTGCCGCGGCTGCTGATTCTCGGCGTCTCCAGGTTCCCTAAGCCGGTTCTGGGCAGGCACCTGGAGCCCTTGGCGACCCGAATTCCGCGGACCCTCCACAGCCTGCTGGAAGCCTGTGCTCGGCCTAGCAGGACGGGCGGGCAGACCCGGGACCTGTAGGCGAACACGGGGGCGGACCCCGCCCGGCAGGCGACAGAACCCCTCCGCTTGGGCGGCCCCCGGCCCCAGCCCAAGCGCCCCTGGCTCCTGCGCCTCCAGGATGCCTGTTCTTCCTTACTGAGGCCAAGCGTCAGCAGAGGCAGAGCCGGTGTTCTTCCCACCCCAACATAACAAGCCAGTTCGGTGCCGAGTGGCTCCCCAAAGCCCAAACTGGAACTTGACGTCGCTCTCCCGCGGGACGAAAACCAGGTTCCCGGCACTGCCTGAGCCCACGCCACGCCTCCAGGTTCCAGCACCGCCCAGGGGAAGAGCGCAGGCGCAGAGCTCCTGCGCGCCGGCCACGCCCAGCCACTACGGCGCAGGCGCCAAAAGGCCGTCGCTCCAACCGCTTATCCACGCCTGCCAATCAGAGTGCAGACTGGCCCGCGGTTCCCGCCCACTGGCCCAGTAGCCAATCGCCTGCCCCGGCGCGCAAGGCGACGGATTCAAAGCTCACTGAGGACTGGAGGCGGAAGAGCTGGAACTTGCCGCCCGTGGTATGGAGGTGGCGGAGGCTCGGATGCGGGGCCCCGCTCTAGAGTAAGTGTGCTTCCGGGGGTGGGCTGGGAGAACCTTGCAGGACCCCGCGTATCCCCGGGGATCCCTGGGCCCCGGCGCGGAGCGTGCAGGCACCCCTTCCTCCCCGCTTTCCTGCATGCACCCCGGCAGGGTCCAGCGGGCCGCTACATCCCTGAGGACCCCGCGTCCTCTCGCGGGTATCACTGTTCAGGTACCAAATGCCTGGGAGGGTCCCTTAATTTCGGTCTGGCCTGTGTCAGCGTGCAGCCCCGCCGGCTCTTGGGACTCACAGAGCCTAGACCAGGTACCCAGCTCACTGAGCCCCGCCCCCAGGTGTCCCCTTCCCAACCAAGCGCTGCCCCTTTCCTTCCCTGTCCTGCATTCCCTGATGGCCTTTAGACCTTCCACCAGTGGTTCATCTCCCGTGAGACCCTACTTGTCTGAGGTCGCAGCCTCTTCTGACTCTCCCTGCTCTGCTTATTTTTACTCTCTCTCTCGTCCCCGGACAGCCTTGCAGGCCTTCCTGTAGGTTCTGGTCAGGGCAAGACCCAGCCTTGATGCGCACCTGCAAATGCGTTTTTGGGCACAGGGCGACCAGGACTAGCGCTCAGGAGTGTCCAGTTTACCCCGTTTTCTTTCCCCTCAGGGCCCTGGCCATTCTGGAGCCTACAAGCCTCCAAGAGGAGGCGGAAGTGCCAGCCCAGCTCCTGGCGGAGTTTGTGAGGGTACATGCAACCCTGGGGTCTGGGAGAGCTCCGGGGTCCTCTCGTGGAGGCACTGGGCAGACGTTCCCGCCTCTGCCCTCTCTCTCCACAGGACTCCCGGAAGAAAGACAAGCTGCTGTGCAGCCAGCTGCAGGTGGTGGACTTCCTGCAGAACTACCTGGCTCAGGAGGATACTGCCCACGGACGAGAACCCTTGGCTTCTGAAGACACCAGCCGTAAGCAGGAAGGGGGTTGGGGTGAAGGTCAGGTCACCTCTTTGGCTGATGGGAGGCTGAGGCCCCAGCGTGGCAGGCAGGCAGTCCAGTCTCATCTGTGTTCTCTCCTTGGTGGCTCCTTTCAGGGCAGAAGGCAGTTGCAGCCAAGGAGCAGTGGAAAGAGCTGAAGGCCACCTACCAGGAGCACGTGGAGGCCATCACCAGGGCCCTGAGCCAGGCCTTGCCCAAGACAGAGGAGGCCCAGAGGAAACAGGCACAGCTCCAGGAGGCCCTTGAACAGCTCCAGGCCAAGGTGCAGCCAGGAGGGAGAGAAGAGCAGGCATGCTGGGTTGGATCCCCCGGCCCCCTCCCAAGTTCCACCAGACAAACACTCTTCCTGTCCTTGTTCCCCTTCTTTGCAGAAGCAGGTGGCCATGGAGAAGCTGAGGACAGCCCAGGAGCAGTGGCGGCTACACCAGGTAGGTCCAGGCCCCTGGGGGAGTGTCCTTTCCCCATCCCTGGGTGGCACCAGCAGTGACATAAATCACAGCCTAACTACTAACAATGTTAGTACCTTGCCCTCCCCTGACTTCCTGTGCTGTTTCTTCATTTGCATGATGGAGGCAATATGAGCCCCTACTCTATAAAGTCAGGTGGATGACGTCATCAGTATAGCAAGTGCTTAAAACAGTACTTGGCACATCGCAGACTAATGTTCATTTGTGTGCCCTTTTCCTTAGAAAGCTCTGCCCTGGAATAGCTCCTTCTGACCCCTAGTCCTCTCTAGGTCCCTGTCTCCCCTAAAGTGAGTAGAGTTCCTCTTGCCCTATGTGGGTCTGCACCCCTCCTTGAGCCTGGGCTGGGGGTTAAGAGCACGGCCGCAGGACCTAGGCCCTTGCTGAGCCGCTTGCGCTCCCTCTCTGGTAGGAGAAGCGTCTCCAGCAGCTGGTGAATGCTTGTGCGGAGGCCAGGCTTCGGCAGACAGGAGCTCAGCAGGAGCTGCAGAGGCGGTGTGAGGAGCTTGGAGCCCTAAGGCAGCAGGCAGGGCAGGAGCGCGACAGGCTGCAGAGGTAAGGCTGGGAGAGTGGGCTGCACACCCCCAGTGGTCCTTTGCCTCCTTTACAAGCCACCTCTTCCCTGCAGGCACCAGACCTTCCTCCAGCTGCTGCACACTCTGCAGGGTCAGCTGCCATTTCCCGAGGCAGAGGCGGAGCCCCCACGAAAGCCAGATCTTGCTGAGGATGAGGCCCAGCAGCAGAATGCCAGGGATGCCTCGGGGAGAGGCGGGGCTGTGCCATCGAAGGTGAGCGAGGCATGTGCTGGGGGCAGGGAGGTGGTTAAAGGAGTTGGGAGACGGGCCTGACCACCCACCTCCTGCACTGTGTGTCCCCAAGGCTGATGGCCCGCCGTCTGCTGCAAACTCAGGCCCGCTGAGGCTCCCTGAGGGGCAGTGCCCTGGGAAAGGAAGCTAGAGCCAGTGGACATCCCTGGACATCAGGTATGGAGAAGGGGATGGTTGCCGGGGGGTAGGGTGGGTGCCTGGCTCAGTCCACCTGCCTGTGGGTCTGAGCTGTTTTGCCACGGGAGATGGGAGGGATGGGAAGGAGCAGGGTTACATCTTGTGGCTGAAGCTCAGCACCTTGTCCTGTGCCCAGCCTGCCCTGGGTGAAACCCTGTCTATCTACCTGACCCCTCGGCTCACCGTGCCCCGTCCTTGTTGCAGGGTGCACAAGGCTCCAGAATGCAGCCCAGTTTCCAGCCAGGACCTGGGTGGAGCCCCTGAGCTCTGTCTATTCCCTCTTTTGTGTCCATGGTCACATGCTGGCGGGCAGAGCTACAGATGAAGGCCTGCAGTTTAGCAGGTGCTGGGACCAGTGTGGATAGAGAGGGAGTGGGTGGGGAGGGTCCAGGCCTGCAGCCCAGGTGCCCATTGTCCAAATCCGTGAGAATCAAGCTCGTGGATTGCATTCATTCAAGGAGGTGGATGCTTGTGCAGGTGGTTGGATGTGGGGCGGTGCCGGAAATAGTGCAGGCGTCTGTGCTGTGGGCTGGCCCCTTGCTGATGAGCGGCTGCTGACCAGGCTGCGCATACCAGCGCCAGCAGGTTAGTACCTCGCTCCAGAGTGTGGTCCAGCAGGGAACAGCCCCGGTAAAGAGCAGAGTGAGAGCAGGAAGAAGCTGTCTGTCTGCCTGAACTCCTATTTCTGTCCATGTTTGTGTGTGTGTTTCTGTGTTGGCTGTCTCTGTCCTTCTGTGTGTGAGGCTGCTGCGGGCACATTGGGGGCACTGGTGTGTGAGGGCAGCACGTCCCTATTGGGAGTGTGAGGACTGCAGCCTGAGAGATGACAGTGTCCTCCTGAGTAAGAAGACAGGGCTGGGTAGACAAGTGGTCATCCACCACACGTGCACACCCAAACTTCTGGGAAGCAGACTTCCCTTCGGAGGGTGGACTGAGTCGTGGACGAGTCAGGGCGCACATGAGGCCCAGGTTCATTCATTTTCACATATTTAAAGTTTCAAACTTGTCTTTTGTGATTGGCTCTGGTTTGTGTCTGTTCTGGTTCATGGGTTCACAGCCCTGGCTTGGCCATTTCCTACCTTCTGTTTTTAGGTGGAGAAGATGTACTTGTTTTGTGAACCTTTAATTTTTATGAGATGATAAACTTGTGTATTTGGCTCTTTTGTTTTTTCAAATAAAATGTAAGGTTACACATTTCTTGTGGTTTTCTCTAAATATGTTCATAGAATTTTCTATTTCCTATTATAGTTATTTGATTCATGAGCTTCTTAGAAAAGTGATTTTGAAGCTTTCTTGTCTGTGTGGGAGGCTAATCTTTGTAGGTTGACTCTAATTTAGTCAGAGAATGTCATCTATATAATAAATCTTTGGAAGTTGTTGAGGGATGCTGTTCGAGCCAGGAATGTGGTCTGCTGTTTTGTTTTTTCTGTTTCTGTGCTTCACATGGATTTGACAAGATGTTTGTTTTGGAATTGTCCCTTGTCATTTCTGCGTGTCTGTCACACTACGTTTGTTACTTTTTCTGGGTTTGTCTTCGGATACCTAATATTTTCTTTTCTGAATGTTACCTCCTGACAAGTGTGTTCAGGTCTCTATGTATGATCCCCTCAGATTTCTGGTGGACTTTGCTTCTCATGCTCTGCGGCTACTGACTTAGGGCACAGGTTTACACGTGGGTCTTCCCTCTAAGCTGGTTTGTACGACCCTGTAGCAGCCTTGTCACTGGGCGAGTGTCCTTTAGCCTTGCACTCTGCTTGTGTCAGGACCAAGAAAATGCAGCTCCCTGTTTGCCTTTGCCTCGTTGGTCTCTTCATACAGCCTTGTGAGATTCAACCCTTTTTATCCTTGTGTGTTTTTTTGTTTTTTTTTTTTGAGAGAGAGAGGGGCGGGGGGAGAGCAGGAGAAGGTCAGAGAGAGAGAGGAAGAGCAGAGGAGAGACCAAGAGAGAGAATCCTAAGCAGTCTCTGAGCTGTCAGTACAGAGCCTGATTGGGGGCCCTATCCTGTGAACTGTGAGATCATGACCTGAGCTGAAATCAGGAGTGGGACGTTCAGCCATCCAGGGCCACCCAGGTGCCCCTCTTTATGTTTATCCCTTTATACCATATTAAAGAATGAGTTTTTAAAAGCCAGTTTAATAATTTTTCTGCCCTTGGTTTTTTGTTTTTTTTTTAAATCATTTTGTTCTCATTCCTTTGATCTTTTTCTTCTGAAGTTTGTCACTGGTTGTTACCCCCATTTAGCTTTCTTAGCTAATAACCTCTAAAGTTAAGTGTAAAGAGTCTCAATCTTCTTGAACAAGTAAGGAAGCCTAGACTTCACCATTGATGGGTTAGTGCACGCTTACCTAGTAAGATGTTTACATCCAGTTCATTACTTCCAGCCTGTTCTCTCCTTGCAAAGCAGACTCACTCTTGTCTGTACGTCATGTTTATTCATTCACTTTGATTTTCTGCCTGCTTGATTTTATATATCAGAGCTTTCACATGTGGTGATTTCCCATTGGAAATATATGTGTTGGACTTTCTTTTAGTTATAAGGTTGGAAGGCTGTGCAACACTTCATTCTCTTACTATGAAATGGTTTTATTCTGTTCTCATTCTGAAAAGAGGTTTTCATTGTGTAGAGAATGCTTAGGAGACTGGTGCTCGCTGTTGCTGATGGGAAGTCAGCTGGCCGCTAATAGTTCTTCCTATACATCTGGGTCATTTGTTTGTTCCTTTATTCACTCTGCTTGCGACTCTGAAATTGCCGGTCTTTCAACAGTTGAGCAGTATTTTCAGCCTATACTCTTCTGTATAAGCTCCTTCCACACCAGGTAGACATCAATTAGATTTCCTAACTTTGTTCTTCATGTTATATAAACTTACATATTTATAATTATATTTTCTCTCTAGGATACATTTACTTTGTTTAAATCTATTTTGTTAACTGTATGTTACTAACCTATTGGATAATCTTTAATTTCTTAATTTTTGTCATTAATTTTTGAGCAGATGTATTAGACCCCCAGTCTACATGATTTCGATTTTTTTTGTTGTTATTATTCTGCCCCACAGTGTGAGCTGATCCATTATGACCCTAATACGATACGTACTGGTCTTCTGTCCCCTGCGTTGGCAGGGATCATAATTTCCATCTTCGCGGGCCTGCCTGAATCCTTACCTTCATCATGTGCTCCCTGTTTCTTTGTGTAGTTTGACTAGTAAATGTCCCTTTTTACTGAACTTCACTGTTGTGAATGCAGAGTTGAGAGAGTTTGTGTTTTCCGTTAGTCGATGCTCAATGCTTGTAGACACATTAATGTTCTATCTCCTTCTCATTCTTGCTGGTGGAAGATTTTCTCTTTTTCATTCGTGTTTCATTTGTGTTTCTTGAAGACTTTTCTATTTTGTCTTTCAAAAGCACAAGCTTTTGGTGTTATTTTAATACTGCTTTAATGTTCTTTCATTATCCTCCTTTCCAAGGTGCTATCCTACAATTCTTTATTGAATTCTATTTTTATGTGACTATTTCCACCAGGAAGATATTCTTGTTAACACTTGGATGGTTTCAGCAAAGTTAATCCCTTGCATTCTATCTACAATTTTGAAATTTGTAAAACCAAGATTTCACTTTGGATATTCTACCCTACTGTGAAAAGAAAGCTATTCTAAAATAAAAGAATATCAAATATGATATGTGTTATATAATAGACAATTGTACAATAATTAAAGAAGGCTATTCTGGCCATTCCAAGATCTCTCTGTGGTTAATATACTCCATTCCTATCTTACAGAATTTATACAACTTAAGAATATTTTTTTAATATTTATTTTTTTGAGAGAGAGACAGAGAATGAATGGGGGAGGGGCAGAGAGAAAGGGATACACAGGATCCAAAGCCGGTTCCAGGCTCTGAACTATCAATGCAGAGCCCAATGCAGGGCTCAAACTTGGGAACGGCAAGATCATGACCGAGGCTGAAGAGAGATGCTCAGCTGACTGAGCCACTGAGGTGCCCCTATGCAACTTTGTGTATTGTAATTTTTCTGTGTCCTCTTTGAGGTAATTATGCATAAGTTTTAAAATACAGAGGGAGAGGGGCACAGGGGTGGCTCAGTTGTTGAGCTGCCAACTTTGGCTCAGGTCATGGTCTTACAATTCGTGAGTTTGAGCCCCATGTTGGGCTCTGTGCTGACAGCTCAGCTTCGGATCCTGTATCTCCCTCTCTCTCTGCCCCTGCCCTGCTCATACTCTGTCTCTCAAAAATAAACAAACATTAAAAGAATTTTTTTTAAACACAAAAGGTACAATTAAGTAAACTAATTTCATTATTATTCCTAACCCAGTCTTTAAATGGCCCTTTTGCTACTTTGAGCACTGGGCTCTGAGGAATTAAGTGTTTGGGTCTTGATAAACTTTGCTCTTGAAATTAGGTCTCAGTCTTAGGAATCAGTATCTTTTAGTTTGGTTTCAGGACTTATTAAACAGTTTTCTGAGGGTGTGTACATTCTTTTATTTATGTTGTTAAATTGAATTTATATAACTGTCAACAGTTAGAAAAACACCTTGTCAGTCTTCACAGAGCTCTGTGGTATGTATGCCAGATTATGCCGGAAACCTGTTCCCGTGTACCTGTAACTTCTAAACTGTCAAAGGGACTCCAGCAGACGCACCTGTGAGAGGCATGCAGGATTCAGTTCATCGTGCATTTCTTCGTAGTTACACCCTAGTGAAGGGGCTGATGACTTCTAAAATGGATTGATTACTACACACCCAAAATAGCGTTTCAAAATAGAAAAAAAGGAGTAAGTCCAGAACTATGCTTTCAGAGAATGACAAGACAGTTGGCAATAGGAGATTATCACATACAAACATAAGGGAACTAAACCAGGGGAGCCTGGGTGGTTCAGTTGGTTAAGCATCTGACTTCAGCTCTGGTCATGATCTTGCAGTTCACGAGTTCAATCCCCACGTCAGGCTCTGAGCTGTCAGATTCTGTCTGAGCCTGTTTCAGATTCTGTCTCCCTCTCTTTCTGCTCCTCCCCTGCTCATACTCTCTCTCACTCTCAAAAATATATAAAACATTAAAAATTGAAAAAAACTAAACCATAAAAAAATATATATGTATATGTACTCTAGTACAGAAGTGTTTGTTCTATTTACACATACTATAAAAAAATCATAGTAAAAGCCAATGTGAGTTGGAGTAATCAAAGTGAGATTTGTTTTATGAAAAAATGAGTTTAAAATATCCTAACGATTCTCAGTGTTATGAAATTACATTGCAAATACTTCAGGTCTAATCTTACTAACCGATCATAAACAGTAATCATATGTTTCATTAATTAAAATACTAGTTTAAAAATGAGATACATTAAATTCTCAAGTTTTTTATATAACTTACCAGTGGACAAGAAGTCATGTTTTGTATGTCTTTGAGGGAAAACACTCTGGGCAAAGAGGCCAGTCTACCATCTCCGTACTTGTAAGGTCTGGATTACCTGGGCCACATGTTCTAGAAATAAAAGAGGGATTTAAAGTAATTCAGTTAGTGAAATTTAGCATTATGTCTGGTTGTTTCACTTGATCACCACGAAGACAGGAGAGTGTGGGGAAGACATGCAGATTTCATATTTAGACTCTTGATGGTGGCTGACATGCTCACCTTGTTCTAGTGTGCCATTTTCACCACCAGAAGGAGGGATGCATTCAGAGCATGTAACACTTGTCATATGTACACGGAGACACATACACATCCGTACCTAAAACCAACATGTGGAGAGCATGTGGATCAGATGGGGAAAGTGGTATCAGGCTGCTGTTTTTGGACACAGATCCTGTCATTCACACCGCCTCTGATTCCTCTGTTCTGGTATATATGTAACTTTTGTTCACAAATGAACTTACACCAGTACCCTCATAATTTAAAAGGACTTAGGAAATGCTCATTGCATTATATTCAGGGAAGATTTCTCAAAGAGCTGCCTCTTGAACTCCATTTCAAACAAATGCAGTTATCTAGAGGCAGATTTCATCATTTATTGAATGTCAGCTGTGTGTTCCACGTAAGTTTTGAGAATTAGAGAAAAAAAAAGAAAAGATAATAAAGACAATCTGAGTTTACATTTGGAGACAGGAAGGAAAAACTAAATCTAACAAGAGTGCTGACTATTCTCGTGAAGGAGTGAGGGCTGACGTATTTGGCAGCACCGGGGATGACCACGTCCTTCACAAAGTACAGAAAGTAGCACCAGTGACAGGAGCACGACAATGCCAAGCAGAGCCTAGATCACACTGTCAGGGAGGCCATTACCCTGATGATTGTGGTGAGGCCACGCCTTTACCCAAGAGCCAAGGAATCCTGCTGAACAAGGATTTTTCCTCCTTTGGCAAAAAACTTCCAAGTACCTTTTAACCTATTGAAATAGAAACTCTCAGGGAAGACCTACCCCAGGTGAGCACTTTATGAATTACGGCAGATGCACATGTAGCAAGCGATACCACAGCTTCCACCATTCAGAGGTGAACAGTCTCCCTGAGCGTCCACTACCTGTTCCTGAACGTGCCATAGGGGCAGCAAGCAAAGAGCTGAAATCCATTCAGGCTCCAGAATGGGCCTCTGTTCTGGAATGTTGGCACTTAACACCAAGTGCAGTGGTGGTCATGGTTATGAGCACTGATGTTACACCCAGGAAAACTATCACCAGAGCAGCTCAGTGACACAATTGCTCTAGGCTGGTGGTAGTTACCAGTCAGAACAAATGCAGAACAACCAGACCGATGGACGGCCTTTCCCACAGCTCACTGCTGTTTGGTGTGTTCCTCTCTGGAGGCTCCCGACTCCTCGAGAATGCTGGAAAGCATCAGATCGCAGAATCTCTTCTCCAGGTTTTAGGGACATATAGTTGAAAATGGGAAAATTCTTTAGCCATAATTTAAAATGTTTATGATAAAGAATGGTGAACTATTTCCCATCAATTAGCAAAAGGACTGTGGTTTCTAAATAGTACCCATGACTACCATAATAACTTCAGTTTTAACAATTACATTGAACATTACTTGGAGATTTCTGGAATGTAAAGATGAGCAGAGCTTTATGTTAGGAGCCTTGTCGGTGCCAGCAACAGGCTGTGCTTACTCTTTTGGGAAAGAATAAGACAAATATTATTTGATTAAAACAAAAGTTTGGTTGCTATCATAAGAGATTTTCTATTTTACCCCTTGCATCTATCTATACCCCATCTCAGGAATTTTTAGTTTTCAGGAGCTAATGAACTCAGGGTGGTGGTGGCCTAAAGAAGTAGGCAGTGAAAAACAATGTTACATTTGTAACAACAATAAGGAAGGGCTAATAGATATTCAGGTAATTCTAATAGTCATCATTACATGTTGTATATCTTTTATGTAGGGGAAACACTGAAACTGGAGTTCCATGTGCCTCAGAGAAAAAGGTTTTTTTTTTAATTTAAAAGAAATTTTTTTTTACATTTATTTTTGAGAGACAGTGAGACAGACCTTGAGTGGGGGAGGGGCAGAGAAATCCCAGGACACAGAATCCGAACAGGCTCCAGGCTCTGAGCTGTCAGCACAGAGCCTGATGCAGGGCTTGAACTCATAAATCGTGGGATCATGACCTGAACGGAAGTCAGATACTCAACTGACTGAGCCACCCAGGCACTCCAAAAGTTTTGTTTTATATCTAAATAATCGAATTGGGTTTGCTTGTTTTTGATATTACACAGCACTGTTACTGGTGTGAGTCACAGTACCTGTAATTTAGCTGTGCAATCGTCTGGCTTGAACAGGCGATGGTCTGGCCGATGGTGGTGAGGTTTTCTTTACAAGGTTTACAATTTCTGGCACATTTCTTGCCTTGTTTGTTCTTTTTCTGAAATTGTGTGTATGTGTGCATGTGTGCATACACACATACCCAGTCATATTAATTCATTCGTTTATATTTTGACACTAAGTTGTTAATTACATATAGAATCAGAATTGTACTAACTCCCTGGTAGTTTTGTTCAGTCAGTGTTCATTGATCATGCACTTAGAAACATTTCAGAGTACCTGTCAGTTACTCTTCCATTTTTTAATAAAAATATATTTGACATAACATTATACAGTTAAGGTGTATAGCATGTATTTGTATATAAGCATTTGATATGCTTATATACTGTAAGGTGTATAGCATGTATATCAATGCATCAAATGCTTGTACACTGTAGTATGATTGCCATCGTCATGTGGAGGTACCATAATTAGCACCTCTGTCACATTAATAATCATTCCTTTCAATGGTTAGAATAATTAAGTTCTAGTCTCTTAGCAAGCTTGGTGATTATATGACAGTATTGTCTGGTTTCATTATTCCATCCATTAGATTTCTAGGGCTTATTTACTACCCGTTACAAGTCTGTCCTCTTAAACAGTGTCTGTCCTGTTTTCCCAACCCTCATCCTTTGTAGTCATCATTCTGTTCTGTTTTCATGAGTTCGGCCTTTTAGATTCCACGTATAAGTGATACCATACATCATCTGCCTTTGTCTGACTTACCTCACTTAGCAGAACTGCTCCAGGTCCATCCACGTTGTCCCATGGCAGGTGTTCTTTCCCATGGCTGGATAGTAGCATAATAAATGTATGTACCTGAACATATACAATGTGTATGGGGACTGTTACATATAACATGTAATGTACATGCTTCATTATCCATTCATCTAACAATGAATATTTAGGTTGTTTCCACATCTTGGCTGTTGTGACTAATGCTGCAGTGAACAGGGGAGTGCAGAACTCTCTCTGATACCCTGTTTTCTTCTGTGTCTTTCCTGTGAGGTGGAGTTGAACCAGTGTACATTCCCACCATCAGCAGAAAGGGTTCCCTTTTCTCCACCTCCTCACCACACTTACCTCTTTTTGTGAGAGTTTAATGCTGAGCTCTATATTCTGTTCTCCGGGTCTATGTGTCTATATAGTGTTTTATTACTGCCATTTGTAGTATAGCAGGAAGTGTGAGATGCCTCCAGCTTTGTTCTTCTCTAGCACTGCTTGCCATTCAGGCTTGTTTGTGGTTCCATACAAATTTTAGGATTTTTTTCCTTTTTAGTTTACATGAAGCCATTGAAATTTTGATGAGGATTGTGTTAAGTCTACAGATGGCTTTGGGTTGTATGGACATTTTAACTGTTAATTCTTTCAATCCACGTACAAGGTGTCTTTCCATTTGTTTGTGTTCTTCAACTTCTTTCAGCAAGGTCTTGTATTTTTGAATGTACAGATTTTCACTGATGAATTTATTCCTAGATATTTTATTGTTTTTGAAGCTATTGTGAACAGGATAGTTTTCTTTATTTCTTTTTCGGATGTTACATCATTATTAGTATGTAGAATTGCAACGGATTGTTGTATGTTGATTTTATATCCTGCAACTTTGCTGAAGTTCTGACAGTTTTTAGGTAGAGTCCTTGGGATTTTGTATATACAAAATCAAATCATCCACAAATAATTACAGTTTCACTTCTTTCTTTCCAATTTGCATGTCTTTTTATTTGTCTTGACTAAATGGTCTAGCTAGGCCTTCCAGCGCTGTATTGAGTAAGAGGAGTGAGAGTGGGTATCCTAGTCTTTTTCTTAATCTTAGAGGAAAAGCTTTCCATTTTTCTATATTGAGTATAATGTTAGCTATGGCCTTGTTATATATGGCCTTTAATATGTTGTGTTTCTTTCATACCCAGTCTGTTGAGGGTTTTATCATGAAAGGATGTTGCATTTTGTCAAATGCCTTTTCATCATCTATCGTGATGGTTATGTGATTTCTATGTTTCACATACATATATACATGTATCCATTTGTATATGTTTGAACCATCCTTGCATCCCAGGGATAAATCCCACTTGGCCATGGTGTATAATCATTTTTATGTTTTTTAATGTGTTCTTGAATTTGGTTTGTCAGTATTTTGTTGACAATGTTTGCATCTATATTCGTCATGGATATTGGTCTATAATTTTACTTTCTCATAGTGTTCTTTTCTGACTTTGGTTAAATGATAACTTTGGCCTCATTGAATGAATTTGGAAGTATTCCCTGCTCTTTCATTTTTTGGGAATACTTTGAGAAGACTTGGTGTTAATTCTTAATTGTTTGGTAGAATTCACCAGTGAAGCCACCTGGTTCTGGAGTTTTCTGTAATACGTTTTTGATTACTGATTCAATTACTTTACTAGTTATTGGTCTGTTCATATTTTCTATTTCTTATTCAGTCCTTGTATATGTTGTGTTACTAGAAACTCATCCATTTCTTATCGGTTATATTTGTTGGCATATAATTGTTTACAGTAGTCTCTTAAGATCCTATGTATTTGTATAGTGTCAGTTGATTTCTAATTTATTTATTTGAGTCTCTTCTTTTTTAAATTAGTCTAGGAAAATGTCAATTTTATTTATCTTTTTGAAAAATCACCTCTTAATTTCATTGATCATTTCCATTGTTTTTCTGGTCTCTATTTCACTTAGTTCTGCTGTGATCATTATCTTCTTTCTGCTAACTTTGTTCTTCTTTGTCTAGTTCCTTGAGGTGTAAAATTAGGTGTTTATTTGAGATCTTTCTAATTAATACATTCATTTGACACTGATCTTTCCTCTCAGAACTGCTTCTGCAGCATTCCATAGGATTTGATGTATTTCCATGTTCCTTTGTTTCAAGATAATTTTTTATTTCCCTTTTGATTTTTCCTTTGACCCACTGGTTGATCAGATGTGGTGTTTAGTTTACACACATTTGTAGAATTTCCATCTTTTCTCTTGTTGATTTTTACTTTACACTGTTGTGGTCAGAAAAAAATCCTTGGTATGGTTTTAGTCTCCTTAAACTTGCTAAGATTTGTTTTGTGCCCTGTCATGATCTATCCCAGAGAATGTTCCATGTGCATTTGAGAAGGACATGTATTCTGCTCCTGTTGGATGGAATGTTGTATCTATGTCAGTTAAGCCATTTGGTCTCAAGTGTGGTTCATTTCCAGTGTTTCTTTTGTTGATTTTCTATCTGGATTGTCTAATTCTCCTTCATATCTGTTAGTATTTGCTTAATGTACTTAGGTGTCCCATTGGTGGGTATGTATATGTTTATGATAGTTTTATCTTCTTGATTTATTAACCCTTTTTCATTATATGGCAGCTTTCTTTGTCTCTTGTTACTGTTTTTGGATTGAATTTTGTCTGACATAAGTATGGCTCCCCTTGCTGTTTCAGATTTTCACTTGCACAGAATATCTTCTTCCATCTTTTCACTTTGAGCTTATTTGTGTGGGGAGCTGAAATGAGTCTCTCTTGGCAGCGTATAGTTGGGGTTTGTAATTTTTATCCATTGAGTCACTCTGTCTTTTGATTGGATAATTCAGTCCACTTACATTGGAGCAATTACCGATGGGTAAGGACTTGGAAATGGCATCTTCTTGTTTTCCTTCTGGTTGTTTCCCATGGTTACATGTTCAGTGCCCCCTTTGGTTTGTGGTTACCATGAGGTTTATGTAAAACATCTCATAGATAAATAAGTCCTTTTATGCTGAAAGCAGCTTATCTTCATTCCCCTGTGAAGGCTCCTCCCTTTTATTCCTCCTCTTTTATGTCTTTAATGTCACAGTTTACCTGTTTTATTCTGTGAATTTATTAAACTATAGTAGCTGTAGTTTTTAATACTCTTTAAAGGAAAAGAGTATTTTTACTGTTCATAAGTGGTGACAGTAGTGTTCTAATGTAGAGTAACAGTTTTCTATTTCTGGCTGTTTACTTTACACCTATCCCAGTGCAGCACACTGTCGTGTTTTCGTGAGCACCTTTTCATTTCAGCTTGAAGAACTCCTGTTAGCATTTCTTGCAAGTCAAGTCTCCTCGATGTAACCTTCCTCAGCTTTTATTTATCTGGGAAACCTTTATTTCTCCTTCGTATCTGATGGGTGGTTTTGCCACATAAAGTGTATTTGGCTAGCCATTTTCATCTTTCAGCACTTTGAATATGTCAATCCACTCTCTGCTGGCCCACAGAACTTCTGCTGAGAAATTTGCTGAGAGCCTAACATGGTCCCTTTAAGGTTATGTTCTCTGCCTGCCTTTAAGATTCTTTATCATTGAGGGGCGCCTGGGTGGCTCAGTTCCTTGAGCCTCTGACTTGAGCTCAGGTCACGATCACACGGTTCATGGGTTCGAGCCCCTGTGTCAGGCTATATGCTGACAGTTTGGAGCCTGGAGCCTGTTTTGCATTTGTTATGCTCCTCCTTAGCTTGTGCTCTCTCTTTCTCTCTCTCTCAAATGTAAATAAACATTAAAAAATTTTTTTAAAAATAGGGTGTTCTAGTAGTTTTGTGGACCTGTACCAATTTCTCCCCAGGTTTGGGAAATTCCCAGCTATTATTTCTTTAAGTAGACTATCCCCTTCTCCTATTGTCCTTCTGGTATACCCATTACTCTTATATTTATTTGCCTTTTTGAACGTTTGATTGAAAGTGATGGCTCTTGCAGGGTTTCTGCACTATTTTAGTCTTAGTTTTCCCTCACTGAACTGAACTATGTCTATATTCCCATTGTCCAAGTCACTTATTCTTTCTTCCATCTGAAGTCTGGAGTGATGATTCCTTTCTCACCTCATATTTGAATTCTTCAGTTCCAGAATTTGTTTGGTTCTTCCTTATAAATTTAATCTCTTTGGTAAAGAAGTGCTCTGTTCATTAATTTTGTTCCTGAGTTCACTAAATTGCCTTTCTGAATTTTCTTGCAGCTTGTTGAATTTCTTCATGACCGCTGTCCTGAATTCTTTATCAGGCTGCAGTTTTCCATACCATTGAGTTAGGTTGCTGGAGGGTTACTGTCTTTTTGTGATACCATGTGTCTGTGGTTGTTCATAGTGTTCTGAGACATGCACTTGTGCTTCAGCCTTTGAAGTAGCAGCCACTTTCCTTAAGTAGGGTTTTCTGTTGACTTTGGATTGTGCAGTTCAGCAGTTTGGCCATTAGAAACCTTGCTCTTTTGGAAGGTGGCTCTGTAGCTTAAGCGTGATTTTTCCTATGACAGCCGGTTCTGGTGAATGCACCTGGGTGCGCACAGGGAGCTGGCGGCAGAGTTGGGGGAGTAGTGGGCTAGGCGCCCGGGGCTCTCACAGTCCCCTGGGCCTGGCATGGCATCCTCAAGTGGGCACGTCCTGAGGCCTGGGGGTGGTCCCGGCAATGTCCTGAGTCCTGCTGCAGATAGCAGGAGAACCATTTCTTCACGGCGCTTTGCCACTGTCTTCTGCCTCCTTCCCTGTCCCTTCCCTGTCCCATCCCATGACCCCGGTCATGGGTCATCCTCAGACGTGCAGGTGCTGCTGGAGACAGAGGTCCCTCCTCAGCAACCTGTACAGTTGCTGTGGGCATTACTCTCCCCACAAGTGAGAAGGTGTGGCCTTTGCTCTGCAGTTCATGTGTCTCTACAACTTAGTTCGCAGTCACTAGAATGCGATTTAAGGAAAATGACTTTGTGAAGTGACTCTTCCATAAAATCAGTTTTTTGGTCAGACATGTTGTAAGAATTAATTTTAGTTTGGAAACTTAAGTTATAAAGCTGTTTAATTTTGTGTTTTGTTTTTTCTGGCGAGGTATCTTAAGTGTCCTATTTTTTAAGCATGTGTGCATTTACATACGTTCTAAAGTGAAGGCAGGCATCATCCTTTCTTTATAGTTTAATTTTATCTTTTGTTATTTCTTAAGGAGTCATTTATTTCATTCATGAAGACCCTGGATGCTCCAGGAAACCTTTCTCACTTTATTGTGGGACTGACTGGTATCCATAGTCTGTTGTTTTTTATCTGCGAATCCAGTGTATCTGTACAGAAGCTGAATGAACAGCCGGGTTCATTTTAGATTTTGTATTAGGAGCAGAGTGCACTTTTTTGGTTCAGTGTCAGGTGAAGCCTATCTAATAGTTCCTAGATGGTTAAATGTATGAAATTATATATAATAAAACATCATAGAAAAATTAAAACTCTGTCTTCCTCCAGGCACCCCTGTCCTCACAGACGTAAGCATGCTGGCAGACATGTGGAGGAAGACTCTCCATCCTTGGGGCGCCGGGTGTCTCTGTGGGTCAAGTGTCTGGTGCTTGATCTCCGCTCTGGTCATGATCCTGGGGTCATGGGCCCCACGCTCAGCGTGGAGATTCTCTCTCTGCCCCTCCCCTGCTTGTTCTCTCTCTCTCTCTCAAAAATAAATAAACATTAAAAAAATTTTTTAAAGGAGTTGGAAGGTTAGAAACTAAAGCAGGTAGATATTTAAACTATTAACCATTTATCTTCATACTGATTTTGTCGTCTTTCAGATTGTCTTTGTGAAAATAGCAGATTTTTGTCAGTCTACATTTTTAAACAAGGATTATTACTCAATTCATAGGTTATAGACAGTTAGTGGTTTTAGGCATTAACTAGTTAACTCATATTGTTACCTATTATAATGTAAATAATTGAGGATCTGTGGCTTTGCCTAAGGAAACAAACTGATTGCCAATGTCGCTGTGATATTTGGGGCCATTGTGCTCAGTTTCTTCTCAGGGGTCACTGGACACACAGTGACTCCCTGTAATGACCCAGACGTGTGATCTGGGGAGACAGATAGATAACCTTTCAGTTCTTAGAGTGTGATATGCAACAGACTCACGTCTGAAGATTCCAGTTCCCAATTCCTTGTTCAGATTTTGCAAATTTACCAAACCCCTCCAGTGATGATGGTGCAGTGGATTTAGGGTCCGTCTTATGAGAAAGACCACATTATTCCCATGATGATCTTAGCATTCACCGCATTATGCTGGGCCATTCTGGGCACCCTGAAACCATGGACAGACCCATTTTGGAAAGGACTGGAGTGCCCTGAGGGAAGGAAGGTTCTGGAAATGGAACTTGAGCTGGAGAAGGTGTAACAGCGGGCTTGTGCAAGCTCACGTGTGTCATACATGCACCCGGGGAATTGTGCAGGATGGGTATACCTCATTGTTCTGCTCCCACAGGGAATAAACGTGGGGAGTGTACATTTCCATCTCCGAAGAGCTGACTTGCCTAAGTTTATTGTAAATAGAAATAGAAAGTGATGAGATGTACCCGGATGCAGGGCTACGCTGACTTCCTGCTGTCATTTGCAGTGAGAGAGGCCCCACGGTGCAGTCCGGCTGAGCAGGGGACAGAGGTAACGTGAGCGAGCCTCCAGGCATGCTGGTGACCCTACACAGGCCCCCACTCCGTCCCTGCACTGAGCTCAGTGGAGGGGCCTGTCACTTGGAAGGACACAGCTGGGGCAGGGGCTCTGTCTGCCATTTGGGGTGAGGACAGAGCTGTGTCAGGTGACAGGGATATGGTCCTGCTGGCCCACACCATCTGGATCTGCTCCTGCTCCCTGGACAGGTGTCTGCTGGTGACAGTTATGGGTTCATGCACCTGTAGACGGCTACTTGTCACTTGTCGGAGCATCTTCCTCTTGGGAACCCAGCCTTTGGGCAGTACTGGGACTCTGGGCTCTGACGCCCCTGTGGTTCTAAAAAACCATCCATTCCTCACCTGGACACACAGGTGCGTCCACTTGGCACCTTCAGCCCTGTCCCTTCGGAAGTGGCTGGAATCATGTGAGTCCTACGATGTCCCCAGGTCCCCCTCCTGGCCTGGTCCTGCCCTACAACCTGGTGTGTGATATGCTCACCTGTCAGCTGGGGCCCTGGTGACACACCCAAGTGACAGACAAGTGTCAGATGCCTCAGAAGGTTCCAGGCTTGCTCCGTTTCTGTGTCTCCCCCGCACACGCTCCTGCCTCCAGTCACTGTCTCCTGACCACGCTCCGAAGGACCATGAGAAGCAGAATGAGTCCCCATAAGGTCCCTCCACACGAGTCCCCTTGCTGTCTTGGACTCAAGTGCCCTCTGGATTGCCTGCTCCCTGGGAAGGTTTCTGAAAAAAAGGAGTTCCTTCATCTGCGCTCTGGTGTTGGCAAGTGACATGGCCTCTTGTTGAGTTTGCTTTTTAATGTTTACTTTGTCATTACTTCCCCTGCCCCCCTCTGCTCTCACCAGACCCCTATCCAACGCACACGTGGGGCAGGGGGGCCTCGGGCGAGAGCTGTTTAAGGTGATGAGAGTTTGGGAGCGGCTGTTTGTCATTTACTTTTTCTGATCTCATTGGTCTGGAAGACTTTACTGATGAACAAAATCTGCTAATATCTTTTAAAAAATTAATGAATCTCAAATAGTTGTCTTTTTGTTAAAAGTTAATAAAAGTGAAGATGTTGACTTTGAACAGTATGGTGTTTTTTTATCTAATCTCTGAGTATCTCCAGATGACCCGGTTGCCATAGCAACCTGTTAGATGTGGAAATGCAAGAAAACTTTAAATAAGAAATGTTTTGATCTTGTCTATTCCTAATTGGTACTCTCTCCTCTGCAGTGTTTCCTCTGGATGTTTTCATAACACTTCAGTGGAGTACATACTTATCAGCAGTCAGAAGTTGTTTTATAGACAGTAAAACTATCACAACTTTATAATTGTTATCTTAAAAATGTGCAATATATTTGCGATGCTTTGACAAACCTTTGAAAAGCTATTCTTACCATGGCAATTTTGGTGCATCTCAGAGCAGAGCACCGAGATTTCTCTGACCTTCTGAACCATGAGCACGGATGGTCCCACGTGGCACTCCCCATGTTTTAGGGAAAGTATCGCTAACACTTTGTCTTCTTTATTCATACATTCTTACTACAAAATATACCGGCTTTCACAGAACAGGTATCCAAGAATTGTTTCTTTGCTTATTCGTTTTGGAACTGTTGAACCTTATGTCTCAGGGGCTTGGATTCAGTTCAATCCAGGCACCAGGTCAAAATATATTTGAAATTGTATGTGAATCGGGGAAGATGGAGCCCTGAAGGAAATCTCCAAATGAATGAGAGAGGCTTGTTCACACTACAACGTAAAATTTTGAAATATATAGACGTTGCAATTTTTAAAAAAATGTTTATTTTGAGAGAGAGAGGCAAGGAGGGCAGAGAGAATCCCAAGCAGACTCCACACTGTCAGCATAGAGCCTGATGCAGGACTTGAACTCCTGAACTGTGACATGACCTAAGCTGAGATCAAGAGTCAAATGCTTAACCAACTGAGCCACCTAAGTGTCTCAGATATTGGAATTTTTTTTTATGGTGGAAAGTCCTACATAACAAAAGTTACTGTTCTAAGTGTACAAATTCAGTGACATGTAGTGCATTCGCACTGTTTGACAGCCATCACCACCGTCTGCCTCCAGAGCTTCTTCCTGTTCCCAGACTGTAACTCCTTACCCAGGAACAGTAGCCCAGCCCCTGACAACCACCATCTACATTCTGTCTCTATGAATTTGACTCCTCTATGGGACTTAATTTAAGCAGAATTTTACAGTGCTTAGTGCTTGTTCCTTTGTGACTGGCTTTCAGCACGGTATTTTCAATGCCAAATTTTTCTTTATTAAGACCAAATAACATTCTCTTGTATGTTTATGTCTGTTTGTTCATCCATCAATGGACACTTAGGTTGCTTCACATTTAGGCTCTTTGGAACAGCACTGCTATGAACATGGCAGGACTCCATAGGAGTCCCTGTATTTACTAACTCTGAAATTCCAGAAGTGAAATTGCTGGATAATTAACCCTAGGTTTAATTTTTAGAGAAACTGCCATACTGTTTTCCATGGTAGCTGCCATCATTTTACATTTCCACCAGCTATGCACAAAGGTTCCAATTATTCTACATTCTTACCAAAACTTATTTATTCACTAGCTTTTTTTGTTGTTGTTTTTCATTATAGCCACCCTAATGTGTATGAAGTAGTATCTCATGGTTTTGTTTTGCATTTTCCTATCCATTATCAGTTACCAGCGTTGAGCACCTTTTCATTTACTAGTTGGTCATTTTTTAGGAGAAATGTCTGTTTAGTTCTGTGACTGTTTTTTAATTGAGTCGTTTGTGTTTTTGTTGCTGAATGGTAGGGGCTCTATACTTTTGATATTAGTCCCTTCTTAGATATATGATATGTAGATATGTACTCCCATTCCACAAGTTAACTTTTTACTCTTTATTCATTGATGCACAAATATGTATTTTCTTTAATGTTTATTTTGAGAAAGAGCAGGGTAGGAGGGGAGGGAGAGAGAGAGAAAGAGAGAGAGAGAGAGAGACAGACTGACTCTGCAGACAGCACAGAGCCCGGCATGGGGCTTGATCTCATGAACGATGAAATTATGACCTGAGCTGAAGTCAGAAGTCAGATGCTTAACCGACTGAGCCACCCAGGCACACTGATGCACAAATATTTTTAATTTTGATAAAATCCAACTTACCTATTTTTTTGTTGTTGCCTTGATTTTGGTGTCATATCCAAGAAATAGGTGCCAATTAAATGTAGTGAAGCTTTCCCTCTGGGTTTTCTTCTAAAAGTTCCAGAGTTTAATTAGTTCTTAGGTTTGAGCCTTTGGTCCACTTTGAGTCAATTTGTATATGGTATAAGGTAAGTCTAGTTTCTGTATGCGAGTATATGGTTTTCTAACACCATTTGTTGAAAAGAGCCCTTTCCCCATTGAATGGTCATTGCACCATTGTCTAATATTTTACCATACATGTGAGGGTTTACTTATTTATTTATTTTTGGTTACATTACTGAATTTATTCTAGAACTTCTTTTTTGGTGTGAAATATTTAGGGTTTTCTGCATATAAAAATCTATCTGTGAACAAAGATAATTTTATTTCTTCCTCCTTCATCTGGATGCCTTTTATTCCTTTTTCCTGTCCGATTGCTCTGGTTAGGACTTCCATTACTGTGTTGAATAAAAGCAGAAAGAGTGGGGATCCTTGTCTTGTTCCTAATCTTAGAGGAAAAGCTTTCAGATTTTTACCTTTGAATTTGATGGTTACCCTGCGTTTTTCTTATATGGCCTTTATAATGTTAGAGGGTTTTCTTCTATTCCTAGTTTGTTGAGTGCTTTTATCATGAAGAAGAGTTTTATTTTGTCAAAACCTTTTTTTTGCATCAGTTGAGATAATCATGGTTATTTTTTTATTCCATTCTGTTAATGTGGTTTATGCCATTGTTTGATTTTCATATGTTAAACCATTTTTGCATTCCAGGAGTAAATCCTACTTGGTTTTGTATAGTTTTCTTAATATATTTTTGAATTTTTGTTTGATGGTATTGTGTTGAAATTTTTGCATCAATGTTCATGAGAAATAATTCGTCTGTAGTTTTGTTATTGTTTTTTTTTTGTTTTTTTTGTTGTTGTTGTTGTTTGTTTTTTTGTCTGACTTTGGTATCAGAGTAATACTAGCTGCATAGAATGAGTTAGGAAATTGTCTTGGTTCAGGCTGCTATAACATAAATAACTATAAAAAAAGACCATAAACTGGTGGCCTGTAAACAACAGAAACTTATTTTTCACAGTTCTTGAGACTGGAGAATCTAAGATCAAGGTGCCAGAAGATTCAGTGTCTCCCTGGTTCATACCCCTGACCTTCTTGTTAGGTCCCTATGTGATAGAAGGATGAGGGAGTTCTGTGGGTTCTCTTGTATAAGGGCAAGAATCCCATTCACGAGGCCTCCACCATCATGACCTAATCACCTTTCAAAGGCCCTAACTTTTAATACCACCCCTTTGGATGTTAAGATTTCAACATATGGATTTTAGGGGGACACAAGCAACCGCTAGAAGAAGTGTTTCCTCTTCAGTTTTTTGGGAAGAATTTGAGAAGTATTGGCTTAATTCATTTTTAAGTGTTTGGTAGAATTTGTTGGAGGCACTGAGCTGGGCTTTTCTTTCTTAGGAGGAGGTTTTGATTACTGAGTCAATCAACCAGATTTATTTCTTAACGATTCAGTCTTGGTAGTATGTGGGGGTATTTTAATGATTAAGTGAGGGAAGTAGGACTTGGAACGTCTCAGTCTCCCATCTGGCTTATACCTCTGTCTGCTGCACTCTGTTTACATTTTGTTCTGCCCAGGAAGTCATGGGCAGCAGCACAGACACTCATGCAGTAAGAGCTTCTTCCTTATTTTCCAGCCAGCTGTTCCCCGTCCCTCTTGTACTTCTCATTACACCACTGAGAATGATGACTAGGACATATCACTACCCTTGCCGTGATTGAAGACTGTATTTCACACTGAAGGCACATGTCTTAGTGCAGGAAGTGGTGACCCTGCTTCTGAGACACATGGATTCATGTTCCAAACCTGGTGAATAACAACACTAGTGTTTTGGAGACTCAATCATCTTATCTGTAAAGTGAGCATGTTAAATGACTTTTAAAGGCTCTGTCCCATCTAACTCTATGATTCTATACTGTAGATAGTACTTTAAAATTTGATACTATATAAGTGAGTGTAAGAATATTTTTATGTGTAGCTACTCAGGAGCACAGCTACCTGGAGACTTTGGAACACGGTCGAACTATGGTTTGTTCAGGTCTTAGCTCTGTTGTGAGCTTACTGTCCTTCCTAGTGATTCTCTGAGGTCATGTGAGTGTCTGACTTCATCTGTGTACCAGGTCGTCAGAACCGCACCATCCTCATCTCTATGCTGGGGGCACCAAAGGTCTCTCCAGCTCTAACATTCTGTGGATTTGATTAAATACTTTTTGAAATAAGACCAATTCATGGTGGTGGAGGGAGACAGTTAGGGTTGCAGGACTGAATGGGTAGGGGAGCGGAGAGTGAAAGGGAGTGTCCTCCAGTGTGCATCCCGTGTGGCTGCTGGGCTCCTTGCTGTCCTGTTCCTTCTTGCTGATTCCATAGTTAGTGACCCGTCAGAGTAATGTGCGGAGCCAGCCCTTGACCATGTTGCTCCTAATCAGGAATTTGAAACTACAAATGAACGTCCTCCCTCACATTTGTTAATCCAGGCTGATATCAGTGAATCCAACACTGTGCTAAATACACCACTTTTATTTTATCTGTTAAGAGTTCAGATTTTGACACTTTACCCTATATTACAGATAGAGGGACCTGGGTAGCACATCTGGTTAAGCGCCCGACTTGAGATCAGATCATGATCTGGCAACTCATGGGTTCAAGCCCCACATTGGGCTCTGTGCTGACAGCTCAGAGCCTGGAGCCTGCTTTGGATTCTGTGTCTCCTTTATCTGCCCCTCCCCTACTCATGCTCTGTCTCTGTCTCTCTCTCACAAGTCAGGCAGAGAAGGATAGATACCATATGTTTACATTCATAGGTCTAACAGGAGAGACCTGGCAGGGGACCATGGGGAGAGGAAGGGGGAAAGAGAGTGGGGAAGAGTGAGGGACACAGATCAAGGGAGACTACTGAATACTGGAGACTAACCATGGACTGAAAGGGGAGGGGGAGGAAGGGAGGGGGTGATGGTCATGGTGGGGGGCACTTGTGGGGAGAAGCACTGGGTGTTATATGGAAACTAATTTGACAATAAACTATTATAAAAAAACAAAACAAAATCAAAGGTGAATAAATATTTTAAAAAATTGTAAAGATAGGGAACTGAGGCCCAGCCATATTGAAAATGACTAGTTGATGGAGGAGAGCTTCGAGGCCCTGACCCCCATGCTGGGGGCGTCAGTGAGGTCTGGACAGAAGAGAAGCTGGTCTCTGAAAAGACAGATACTCGGTAATTGTCAGAGCTGCTAACAATAAAACTTGTTTTCAGTTCGTCTCCTGGAAACATATTTTTATGAGGAAAAGTCGTTTTTTCTTGTTCTTATATTAAACTCAGTTCTGATCTCTTATCTTAGGACAAATAAGAACAGCCACTCTCAAATTACCTCATTTGGATTTCCCTCCTGAAAAGATCACCATTTAGTTTCTCTTGTAGATTTCTAAGGTACCCATGATAACTTTACCTCATGAAGTCTGCCTCCACTGTGAGGAGTTAGACATTTGGTAGAACGTCCCTCAAAATCCTCAGAGCCCATGAAGGTATTTAAGGGCAGCAGATGTTACTTCCCATCGGCCCACGTGACCCACACATTAAGATTTTATCATCAGGTTTACAACTTTTTCTCAAAAAATTTTTTTCTTCATCATAGCCTTTTTATCTTTATATCTTTGTTATGATCCAAGCATTTGATTATTTGCATGTATTATTCATATGTTTTAAAAATTTATTTTGATTTTTATAAAAACTCATGCAAAGTTCAAGAGTTTGAGTGGAGGACCATAACAAAATTTTCCCAAGCCAAATATTTTTATTCAAATATTGCATACTCCATAAAATATATACTACATACCAAATACACTATAAAGGAGAGAATTTAGCTGTGTATTTCTGAAACTGCTGGAACAGCAATGTTATTTTCAGTGTTTAACTTTTCACCCTTCAGTATGTGTAGGATACCAGCACTACTTCCCATTTTTAAGGAGCTTTCTTTGGTATATAAAATGTAATTTTTGGGCTAAAGGGACATAGTCCCAAGGTTTATATGGTTAAATATCAAATAATGTACCTTGTTTCGTAAAAAGTATGATTCTATGCATATGGTGATTAGGAGGTTAAACTGGAAAGGTTATGTATATAACTTTAGACATTATATCTTGATTGAGGGTTGATTTAAATATAAATTCTTGTCAAGCATCTATTTTTAGAATCAGATTATTATGGCTACAGTTTTCCTGAAGTCTTACAGCCTCACATTTCTGTTTGCCTCTGCATGGTTTTAAGAAAATGAAGAATGGGAATGTGCAAATTGAGTTCTTTTTTTTCCTTTTGTATTTATTTGTTTTTATGTTTTTTCATCAGGACAAGTGTCCTTCTCAATCCCCATTCCCTGTTTCACCCAACCCCCACACACCTCCCCTCTGGTGACCATTAGTTAGTTCTCTGTAGTTAAAAGTCTTTTCTTAGTTTGCCCCATCTCTCTTATTTCCCCCTTTGCTGGTTTGTTTAAATTCCACATGTGAGTGAAATCATTTGATACTTGTCTTTCTCTGAATTATTTCACTAAGATAATACACTCTAGATCCATCCATGTTGTTGCAAATGGTAAGAGTTCATTCTTTTTATCACTGAATAATATTCCATTGCATGTACATTACACTTCTTTATTCATTCATCAGTCGAAGGACACTAGGGCTGTTTATTTTTTATTTTTTAATAGTTTATTGTCAAATTGGTTTCCATATAACACTCAGTGCTTCTCCCCACAAGTGCCCCCCACCATGACCATCACTCCCTCCCTCACTCCCCCTCCCCCTTCAGTCCATGGTTCATTTTCAGTATTAGGTAGTCTCCCTTGATCTTTATCCCTCACTCTCCCCCGCTCTCTTTCCCCCTTCCTCTCCCCATGGTCCCCTGCCAGGTCTCTCCTGTTAGACCTATGAATGCAAACATATGGTATCTATCCTTCTCTGCCTGACTTATTTCGCTTAGCATGACACCCTCAAGGTCCATCCACTTTCCTACAAATGGCGATATGTCATTCTTTCTCATTGCCATATAGTACTCCATTATATATATATACCACATCTTCTTGATCCAGTCATCAGTTGATGGACATTTAGGCTCGTTCCATGATTTGTCTATTGTTGACAGTGCCGCTATGAATATTAGGACTGTTTAAATAATTTGGCTGTTGTAAATAATTCTGCTATAAACATTGGGGTACATGAATTAGTGTTCTTATATGTTGTGGGTACATACCCAGTAGTGCAATTGCTGGGTCACAGGGTAGTTCTATTTTAAATTTTTTTGAGGAATCTCCACACAGTTTTCCAGAGCGGCTGCACCAGTTTGCATTCCCACCATCAGTGCACAAGTGTTCCTCTTTCTCCGCATCTTTGCCAACATCTGTCATAGCCTGAGATGTTGATTTTAGCCATTCTGACAGGTGTGAGGTGGTATCTTACGATTTTGATTTGTGTTTCCCTGATGATGAGTGATGTTGAGCATCATTTCCTCAAAATGTTTAAGAAGAGCACTCACTTTAGCCATGTTTTCCCCTTTGTGTCTCATGAATGTGGACAGTCTAGGAGCTGGATGCCTAGTAGTGATGCAGCCCACAGAGCACGTTTAGAACTCACAGATAAGTGTGCCCACTGTACAATCCCTCTCTCTGCTGCACAAGTGGCTGTCCTGCTGAGGAGAACCTGGCACGTCGTTGGAAGCAAACACCAGGTGTGGAAGGGAAGTGAGGTCTCCCCACCAAGCGAGGAGCGGTCCTGGACTGGGCGGGCATGGCTGTCGGCACAGCTGATATGCATCACCTCCACTTTACACTGGACTCTGCTCATTTGTACAGTCTTGGGACATGCTTACTTGCCAGTCACACACCATAGCGCACACTTCTCTCAGTAGCAATTTATAAAAATAATTCAGATGAGAGCCTACTTTCAAAATTGTTAAAGAAGTCAGATGCAGAAAATGTCAGCATTTCTTTTCCCCAAACTCACATTCATTTTATGATGCCAGAAAGCTTTCCCCAAAATGTCTTGGGCCTAACTAAATACTGCAAAATGGAGGTAACTGTATAAAATAAACTCTAAGTATTAGCATAATGTGGTGTTGGGCTTTAGACTCTGCACTCCTGGTATTTTCTACGTGATGCATAAACTTATAAAGTGAAGTCCAGTCAACAAGTATTGAGATAAAATACCATTGTGCAGAAATATTATTTTTTTTCATGTTTTTCAGCTTTATTTCCTTGCTCCTATCATTTCCTAATTCAAGGAGCCCATTACATTGAACTCCCTATGTGGTACTTGTGTGCTCAGAACTTCTTACCTCCTCTCCCATATAAGGCTGCTTCCACTTCAGGGCAGGTGTTGAAACAGACTGATTGATAAAACATAGCAGCAAAAGTGCTGTGAATAAAACTATAGCAGGGGCGGTGGTGGGGGGCTGGGGAGAGGATTATCAGTTGAGGAAGGGGATCATCATAGGGTGCAGTCCTGGTTAAAGGGGATCATCAGGGAGTGGGGTGCTGGTTAAAGGGGATCATCAGGGAGTGGGGTCCTGGTTAAAGGGGATCATCAGGGAGTGGAGTGCTGGTTAAAGGGGGTCATCATGGGGTGGGGTGCTGGTCAGAATCAGTAAATGGGGCTTCTCACAGTTGTCTTGCTGAGGAGCTGGAGAAATGGGGCACCTCACACTGACATGTGGCAAGTGGTGTGAAGATGTGCAACACCTGCCAGGACCTCAACTTGTGGGGGTTAGGTTTGAGGTCCAGGGGCTCACGAGTCAGCAGCTGTGTTCGCAGGTCTGCGGGTTGGTGGCACAATCCACATGGAAATAAAATCTTGAATGCTTCTTCAGTGGACCTCATTTGTAGCTATAAAAGTGAGTGTGTTCAGCAAGGGTAGGAAGGACAGAGCACCACCCAGGAGGACACCAGCATTTAAAGACGGGAGACAAAATCTGGGTGCAGAGGATCTGGTGGGTGGCCAGTGAAGGGCACAGGAGGGAGGTGGGCACTGAGGGAGGGAAGATCTCTTCTGAGACTTTTTCTTCACCCAGTGGGGCAGGATCAACACCCTTTTCCACTGACTTGTGTATCGTACAGTTCGTGCAAAGACAAGAAATGTATTTTCCTTGAGATTAACATTTTATCCACTGAAAATGAGAATTTAAAGAATCAGCTGGAGATCTGAGAAGAGAGCGAGGTCTGTAAATGTTGGGTAGGACATGTGAGGATTGTTGGATGTGGTAAGGTCGCCTCAGTGAGGGTTCCAGGTTACTCTGGTTGGCCATGCTCTGCACATACATGGCGCTTACATACATGTGCATCGTGGGCTAATGAATGAATTTAACCAGAATTACAGTTTTGACCAAGAAAATAGTATGATTTAAAAACCTACTTCCCTTGGGGATTGGTGTGACCATGTGACTGGCTGTGGCCAAAGGAAGAGCTGGGAGTAGTTTTCTGCCTTCTGAGGTATCATGTTGGGAAGGACCTGGTCTGAGCTGAGGTGGCCTTGGATATTGACCTACGACAGGGGAACAGCCCCCCCTAAGGACTTATAGAAAAGTTTATGAGAACAGGAATTAACCTGTTGTTGTTTCCAGCTGCTGGAAGTTTGGTGAAGTTGTAGTCCTGCCTGAGAAACAGGCATGTGTGTGGGAGCAGATGGATGAGGTCAAAAATGCTGAGATGGAGGAGCATCAAGCGTGTGAAGATTTAATTCACTGGGAGTCACGAGGGAGTCAGTGATGGAGTCAGTGATGGAGTCAGGAGATGACATTACCACGGAGTGGGGAAGGGGGGCATGGGGGCAGCCGCAGGAAGCAGGTTTAATTATGGTGTGTGACCTGGGAGCACGGAGGAGGGGGAATGAGGAAGGTTCTGGAAATAGCTGTAAAAAGCAGAAGGAGGAATTCATTAAACAAAATTAACCATAAAGGATGTGGCTTTTCAAAGGGAATACATCTGAAGCACATAAACTTTTATCAGAATTTCAAGGTCCGTAGCAAAGGCAAACTTTAAAAATGGGTTGTGTTTTTGGATGTGAGACCTCAGATACAACATCAAAATATACTTCCAAAGTAAGCACTTTCCCGTGTCGGAATCTGCAAACAACAAAAGACTATTTGGACTGAAATGATAATGTGTGTACACAAATTACAAACCTTGACCTCCACTAATGTTGCTTCAAGGTTGTTTTTTTTAATTAATTCACTGTTATGATATTTTTTTCAAGTGTATCAGTTTCTTACATTATTTGGAAAGAAAAAGACAACTTCTGTACCTTTCACTCAATTTTCCTGTGAAGCTAAAACTGCTAAAAAGTACACTCTGCCTACTTCCTTTTACACTATTACCTAATAATCAATAGTGTTTGTTTTTTTATTATTGTTATTATTTGGCAAAGTCTGCTGTGTTGCTTGGTGTTGTCTAGTGCTCGGTAGAATGTAGGAACATGAAAGGGTAACGCAGCGCACACTGCACCGGGTCTCCAGGTGGTTTGGGCAGATAGTATGCTGGCAAGTACCTCATACAGGGCAGAAGGGCCTCTTGTCTTCACCTGTGTTTCAATGGCGCTTTTAGAAAATACATCTCTAAATGTAATGATAAGAAGGAAGCTCATTTAATAGTAGTAATTTCTTTGTTTTTCTGGGCCCTGCTTTATTCTAACATTCTGTACTTAACCCTTACAATAATTTTTTGGAGATGGGTTAGTCACCCGTTTTTACTGAACGTTGGGGGGGGCGTGGGTAGTGCACCCTGCTTTGACCCCCACAGCTGGGGTGCTGCACGGCCAGGACTGAAGCGCTGAGTCACCTCGTAGCCACTTGGTACTTTCAGCAAAGTGTGGACTTCAGACCACATGACATGCGTCCTCTCTAAATACAGAATTTTGGGCCCCAGTTCAGATCTAATGAGTCAGACCTGGGGTGGGATGGGGTGGGGGTATGAGTTAGGGCTAGGAAGCTGCATTTTCACAAAGTCCCCCAGGCGATCCTTCCACACTTGAAATTGGAGTGATTACACAACTGTCTGCCTTCATTCTCCCGACAGTGGGTGGTCTGGTCCCACTTTTTGTCTCTCTCCATCCTGTTTCATTTCTGGGAGCTACTCTTCAAAGCTCTGATGTTAAAGGGCTGTGTGTTCCATGACGCATGTCCTGCTGAATGCACTTTGACCCGGTCCTCTGCCTCCAGAGTTCCTGCAGTCGGGCTGGGGTAGACCCCCACAGGCTCAGATCTCTGGCTGGGTTAGACCAGAGCTTTCCTCCTTTCAGCCCGACAGTTCTGATGATGAAACGTGAATTTTGGCTCATTTACGCCTAGATCCCTGTCTCCTTGCTCTGCCCGTATTTAGGTAAGTTTTCCACCTGCTGTTGGTAAGCACGGGCACGCAGCACCTGTTATTTTGCTAGACTCAGACTTCTTACCATCCCACCTCAAGGGAAGCCGGTTTTCCAAGCAGCCCCATGGCCTGGGCCTGGGCCTGGGTGGTCTGTGTCCTTTTGTGTGTTAGATGTCCCTGATTAAAACAGAGCACTGCACAACTATCAAGGAATAACAACAGCAACAAAAACTCAGCCTCAGTCCCACATGTGTCATAGAAACAATGTATTTTCTGGATCCAGGATCAGGATACCATGAAGGGTTTTAACCTCATTTATTATCCATGTAAGCAGATCTTCTCTGATGTAACTTCACACGTGACAAAATTATACATTCTTACTACCTGCTTTAATTTTCTAGATTCCTTTAGAGTAATTTGCTTGGCAAATTCCATAATTATATCTATGTGTATTATACCCTTTCCTAAAATCACCATGACAATCCCATTAAAATACTTTTGGTAGGAAAATGAGTGTTTTTTCTCTCTGGATCTAGTTTAAAGTATATATATATATATATATATATATATATATATATATATATGTGTATATATATATATATATATATGTATATATATGTATATATATATAATCTAAGCTGAGATCATGTATAAGTAAAATAAAAGGGGATATTGTAGTTTTAAACTTTATAAAATGAACCGTTTTCACCGTTTACATTTTCTGTTTGTTAATCAACAAGATTTTTTGTAGGACCCTTTTGCCCAGATTGTTTACAACATTAGGAACAACTGACGACACATATTTAGAATATATGATTGGGTTGGTTATCACATCCACGTACACGTGTGAGGCGAGGACGGTCACGATGACGAACGTGCCACACAGAACTCTGTCGCTTCTTCGCAGCCTGCCTCGCCGGCCCCTGACCCTGTCCCCAGGCACAACTGACATGCTGTCACCCTGACTTTGTTTGCATTTTCTAGGATTTTATATAACCAGAGTCATGTAATACCTACTCTTTCTTTGTTTGACTTCCACTCAGCTTAGCCACTTTGAGGCACCACGTTGACTGGATCCTTTGCTCGGTGCATTTTGGTTTATTTTATTTTATTATTATTATTTTTAAATTTATTATATAGACATGTCACTTCTTTTCTTCGGCCACTTGTTAATGGGCATGTGGGTCGTCCCTGGTTCTAGCTACCATGAATAAAGTTGCTGTGATGTTTCCTGTATGACTCTTTGTGCAAACACATGCTCGTATCTATCAAAGGCAAATCTCCATAACTCCACAGCTTCAATTACATCGAAGTGTCAGGAACATTTGAGGAAGCTAACAGACAGCTTCTCAAAGTGTTTCTACTACTTTGCAATCCCTCAGTAGTGTCAGGGAATTCCAGTTGTTCCTTGTCCTCAACACTTGGTACAGTTTTGTTAATTTTAGACATTTTTTTAAATGGGGATTGTGTTGCTTTTATAGGTGTGTTGTTGAGGTTTAAATCTTTAATTGGTTTGCAGCTACTAATGTTGAGCATCTTTTTAAGTGCATTTTTAACCATCATGTGTCTTATTTGCTGAAGTGCCAGCTCAAACCATTTGCCTATTTATAAGAAATCAGTGGTTTGCCTTATTCCTTTTTTGAGTCTTTATATATTGTGGATACAGGTTCCTTATTAAATATACAATCTGAAAACAATTTTTCTGTGGTTTATTTTTCATTCCCTTGACTTTTGAAGAGCAGAGATTCCTGACTTTGATGCATTCTGATTGATCAGTTGTTTCTTTTTATGCCCCATGCATTTGGTGCTGTGAGTAAGAAACCTTTGCCCAACCCATATACTGTCTCTGGCCCGGCTGTGCTTAGCCCCCCTCCCCACCCCCGTGTGACTCTGAGGTTATGCCCTGTGCTCTTTCTTTGGAGGCCAGTGTGGCCTCTTCACACATTGTTCAGAACTCCTCAACAGACACAAGGACTCTCATATCCCCAAGCCAGTGTCTCTCTGCTCGCTTCTTTCCTCTCCAGTATTCTCCATGGGCCTGGCTTCCTCGGCCTCCCTGGACTTCTGGCTCCATCCCCTCAGTTCAGGGGAACTTACGGGCTGGGTGTTCCACAGCCCTGGGGCCACAGCCTGGGGCTGTCTCGAGGCAGCAGGTGATGACTCTTATGTCATTATTTCCCTTCCTCAGGGATCTCTGTTGGACATGTCTCACAACTGTTGTTTCATGTCTTTGTGCGGTTGTTCATTTGTTCCAGGTGATTCCTTTTCGGGTTAGTCTGTCTCAGCCAGAAGTGGAAGACCCAGTAGAGTTCATCTGACGTTCATTGATTTTGCTCGCCTTTCCTCATCATGTGTCGGTCACATGGTCATTTTGGCCTCCCGTTCTCACTGCTGTTATGCATGTTTCTTCATTAGCATCATTACTATTGATTCCAGACTCGTTAGTGGAATTGAGCAAATACATGACTAACTCTCCATAAATCAACTAAGTAATTTATTTCTAAGGATCACTCAGTATGAATTAATCGCATGCTTGTTTAGGGAGACAGCCCTAAACAAGGTTCTCATGTTTCTGCATATCATGTGAGTAGAGACACTAACTGCTTTTCTTCTTGATTATCTTTTCTAAGATGTCTGCTGGAGACAGTCCTTGGAAGACAGAGATGATCTTGTCATTTAAAGTGAAGGGCATGTTTGTTTACAGTCTTGGAAGATAGAGATAGAATCTGTCTCCAGAGCAAAGGGCTCTGTATACTGCCCTTTATAAAACACTCGGGTTCTCTGACGTCAGGTTTCCTCTCTTGTACTCTGTACTCACCTGTAATCTGGACCTTTCCATGTAGCCCTTTGGGAATTAGCCTCCAGGGAACCAGCACTAGAAACTGTTAGTATTCTGACTACTGCTCTTTCTGAGAGTAATAAAATCCTCTGTCTCTGACCAAGGAGTCCTATGTCTTCTGTCAATGTTCATGACACTGTGGTAGACTAACTTCTCATTTAAAAGTAGGGCAGAATCTCAGACTTTTTACAGTTTTGATGTGCTTTTGCAAATAATTTGCAAACACAGGTTGAAGAGAATTATTAGTTGGAATAAGTTTCTTCTATAGGTTTTGAATCATTAATGTGTGACAGTCATGTAAAAAGGGTGCTTTAGACCACATTGGTGTGCTATGACATATGACGCTAACATCTATAGAAAGTGGATAGATGGAATGAAGGAAACATTTTGGCACACTTCCTGAATTGGTAGTCAAATTGAACATCAATGCATAGAAAGAAATTAGTATAGTATTGGCAAAAAACCAGACACATAGACCAATGGAATAGAATAGAGAACCCAGAACTGGGCCCACAAATGTATGGCCAATTAATTTTTGACAAAGCAGGAAAGAGTATACGATGGAAAAAAGACTGCCTCTTTAGCAAGTGGTGCTTGCAGAACTGGACAGCAACATGCAGAAGAATGAAACTAGACCACTTTCTTACACCATACACAAAAATTAACTCAAAATGGCTGAAGGACCTGAATGTGAGATAGGAAACCATCAAAACTCTCGAGGAGAAAGTAGGAAAAAACCTCCTTGACCTCAAACCGCAGCAATTTCCTACTTGATACATCCCCAAAGGCAAGGAAAATGAAAGCAAAACTGAACTCTTGGGACCTCATCAAGATAAAAAGCTTCTGTGCTGCAAAGGAAACAATCAAGAAAACTAATAGGCAACCTACAGAATGGGAAAAGATAGTTGCAAATGACATATCAGATAAAGGGCTACTATCCAAAATCTACAAGGAACTCACCAAACTCCACACCCACAAAACAAATAACCCAGTGAAGAAATGGGCAGAAAACATGAACAGACACTTCTCCAAAGAGGACCTCCAGATGGCCCATGGGCACATGAAACAATGTTCATCATCACTCATCATCAGGGAAACACAAATAAAAACCATACTGAGATACCACCTCATGCCAGTCAGAGTGGCTAAAATGAACAAATCAAGAGACTATAGATGCTGGCGAGGGTGTGGAGAGACGGGCACCCTCCTACGCTGTTGGTGGGAATGTAAACTGGTGCAGCCGCTCTGGAAAACAGTGTGGAGGTTCCTCAAAAAACTATCCATAGAACTCCCTTATGACCCAGCAATAGCACTGCTAGGGATTTACCCAAGGGATACAGAAATGCTGATGCATAGGAGTACATGTATCCCAATGTTCATAGCAGCAATGTCAACAATAGCCAAAACATGGAAAGAACCTATATGTCCATCACCTGATGAATGGATCAAGAAGAAGTGGTATATATACACAATGGAGTACTACATGGCAATGAAAGAATGAAATCTGGCCATTTGTAGGAAAGTAGATGGACCTCGAGGGTGTCATGCTAAGCGAAATAAGTCAGGCAGAGAAGGACAGGTACCATATGTTTGCACTCATAGGTCTAACAGGAGAACAGGAGAAACCTAATACAGGACCCGGGGGAGAGGAAGAGGGAAAGAGAGTTTGGGAGAGAGAGGGATGCAAAACTTGAGAGAGTATTGAATGCTGAAAATGAACTGAGGATTGAAGGGGAAGGGGGAGTGGGGAAAAGAGGTGGTGGTGATGGAGGAGGGCACCTGTGGGGAAGAGCACTGGGTGTTGTATGGAAACCAATTGACAATAAACTATTTAGAAAAAAAAAGAAAGAAAGAAATTCACTTAAACATTAAATAAGCCTTAAGGAATTTTTTTTTACTGCTTGCCTTACCATTCTGTCCAGGACATATCAACTCATAAGAAGTGGCAGGAAGTCATAGCCTGTTGGATAAAGAGGACTGATGTTTCCTTTTCTTCAGTTCTTTCCACTAGTCCCTTTTTCGGAGCAAGCGGGGAATGTTAACTATAGCAAGATGTTGTCACTTCCCACGTTTACATGGTCATGCCTGAGCAGTCGTAACCACTTTGATGAAGCAACCTGACTCCCAAGTAATTCACATTTATTTTGATTCGTTGGTAACCTATCAAGCAAAGTGAAGCCCATATGAAAACACAGACCTGAAAGACAAACAGAAGTAACTTACCCAGAAAAGCTTTGTGTTTCTTTGAGCACATTGTTTAACCTTGGTGTGAGTCTGCACCCTTGTCTGTGAAAGGCAAAATAATGGCATTTAATTCAAAGGATTGTTGTAAGTATTAAATGAGTTTGTATATGCAAAACATTTAGAACATAACCTTGCACTTAGAAAGGGAATTCATAAATCATCATTGGCTCTAATTGTAAAGGAATAGAGACATTAACAAAGTGTTACAAAATAAAATTAGTAAGTGAAGGAAGAAAGGAGTATGATTCCTGTGACAGCAGAAATAAAGTATCACAAATTGGGTGGCTTAGAACAACAGAATCTTACTGCTTTATGATTTGGGAGGCCAGAGGTATAAAATCTAGGTGTTGATAGGGCTCTACTCCATGCAGCTCCCACAGGGTTGAGGCTTCCAGCTTCTGGGAACCCCAGACATTCATTGTCTGTGGCAACATAGCCCTGATCTCTGTGTCCGCCTTCATTATGATTTCCTCCCTGGGTCTCTTCATCATTTTCCTGCTGTATCCATATCCATATCTGAGTTTTTCCTTTTCATAAGAGCACCATCATATTGGATTAGGGCCCACCTAATGACCTCATTTTCAAATGTGATTACCTCCATAATGACCCTATTTACAAATAAAGTTGCATTCTGAGGTAGTGGAGATTAGGACTTCACATCTTTTTGCAAGGAAGAATTCAGTCTATAGCAAAAGGAATTATGCTATGTAATTAAGGAATATGGATAATTTACTGAAAAAATGTATCAAAAAATATAAGAATGTATTCCATAAACTTACCACTACTTAACATTACATTATTTTAGGGGAACCGTGACAATGTTTAGAGAATACTTTATTAGTTACAATGATACCACCCAAGTGACAACAGAGTAAATGTGATTTATAGTTTAGTTCTTGCAGCCAAATTCCTTTGAAACTATATGACTAGTGATTATGGGATGAGAGCAAAGTTAAGAGACATAGAAGCTTTTGTATTAGGTTGATTTTTCTTAATAAACAACATGTTTCATAAGGTTAAAAAAATTTGCGTGCCCTAAAATACAAGTGCACCGAGCAGCTGGGTCACACAGTGATTTGTACAGAATCAGTCTCATTGTACATGATGCGTGTTGAACCCAAAGACTCCCAAGTATACATGTCTTGACGCTAAATCCCAGTAAAGAGTGGAGTTTATTATACTTAGCATGGTCCTGATTAATTGGTGATAGTGAAGAATAAGTAGGTCTTCAAATCACATTAATTTGGTACAATAAGACTTAATTCATTCAACTATGAAAACACCTAAAGATATACATTAAACAATTACTTTCATCACTTTACATTTTGATTCATATTTTATCATTATTTTATTTTCTACTTGCCATCACAGACATGAGGTAAGCTAATTAGAAAGCTAAAACATATAGTCATAAAACATATGCCCTCGGAAAGGATTAGAACTCAGGCATTTCGTTCTAGACTCCTCATTATCACTGTAGCGTGAATTGGGGGGAATAGCCGACAGCAGGTCATCAGCGCTCTCGATTAAGCATTCTGACAAAGGGAAACATAGAAAGGATCAAAGGCTATACCCCACTGCCTCCAAATCTATGACTTTGTGGAGCAAACACTAAAATAATTCAGATGTTTTGTCATACATGCGATCAAAAAACCGGATGTACGATGGGTACTCTTTCTTCCCTGCGTTTTCTCGGAACAGTGCTCTGTCACAATTCAATTCCAAGGACTGAATTCAGTCAGCTACAAAAGAACAGAGATTTTGAGAATATATGAAGGTGAGATATTAGAATTTCATGAATAGACTATTCCATTGATTTGCATTGGAAGATCTAAGGTATCACTTACAGTTAAATTATTTTTTAACAAATTCACATGGTCTGTGGTGGGGCTAAGTCTCACTGTACTGGGCACCATATTGGAAGTCTCTTTTCTACCATGAGAATTATAGAGTGATCTCAAATGCGCAAGGTGCATTGCTTTATTTAAATTATCGGGGCGCCTGGGTGGCTCAGTTGGTTGAGTGTCCGACTTCAGCTCAGGTCATGATCTCACAGTTAATGGGTTCGAGCCCCATGCCTGGCTCTATGCTGACAGCTATCTCAGAGGCTGGAGCCTGCTTCAGATTCTGTGTCTCCCTCTCTTTCTGACCCTTCCCTTCTTGCACTGTCTCTCTCTGTCTCTCAAAAATAAATAAAAATCATTTTTAAAAAGTTTAAAAAATAAATTATCTACAGCCTGACAGTTCTACAAATATGCATGAATAACAAGGATAAAAAAGCAAAACCAAGTGGAGTAAGAGCCCATGAAAAATTACTGAAATGTGGTTTCCCTCTATTATGGCAGTTAATAATCTAAGTCTTGAGGGAAAAAGGGATATGAGGGCATGAACCTGATTTAGGAATGTTACAGTATCCATTCATGTGTAATACCAAAGACACTTATAATTATATAGCTACCATATTTTGAATAGTCTCTATGTGTCAGACGTTGTGATAAATGTTTGGGGACAGACATTTAATTAAAACAATCTGTTGAGTTAATAGTATTGTTTCCAGTCTAGAGATGAGGAAAATAAGACTCTTATATGTCAAACAACATGCCTTATCCATGAAGCTTGAGGTTGACATCATGGTAGAAATTGTTCAGGTGGCCAACAGCCATCATAGTCATCCCTGGTCCTTGGGGAGCAGTCCACATATTGCATGAAGCCTAATATTGTGGAGCACATGGGGACCACAGTTCAGCCCCCACAAAATCAGTTTGAAAAGTTGTGGAGAAGGAAGGATTCCATGTAACTGCAGTAAGTCTACAAGCAGGAGTTATCTCACTGGGAGTCAGAAGGCTAGACACAAAAACTGTGTCTATTTAGCAGTTTAAAAAAAAATGCCAGATGTGGATTGTGAATGTATGACACTTCAATTTCACTCGACTTCAGCTTGATAAATTACTTATTCTAAGTCACACGCATAGTGACGGCCTCAATCAGGATTCAGACCCAGCTCTACTAACTGCTAAAACAATGTAATTTCCATTATATGTTAGTAATTTGCCTGTAGGACTGAAATAACAGGTCTAAAAACAGGCATGGCCCCCAATGTTCAGTTGCTTACAAACTGGTCAAAAGTGACTTTAGCTGTCAAAATGACTTATCTTAGCTACTCTAGATCTCAGAGGGTGAGAAAAAGTAGTCTATTGAAGTAAACAATTTAAATAAAGAAGTGACCTGTCAGTCAGTCAGCAAATAAGCATATTAGTTCATTAATTCCAACATTATTAGTTAATTGCTTCCTTTTCTTATGTTTTTTTCATTTTTCATCTTTTTCATTTTTTATTTAAGTATAATTAACATACAGTGTTATATTAATTTCAAGGGTGCAATGTGGTGAGTCAACACTTTACATTGCTCAGCTCTTATCACAAGTGCACTCTTTAATCCCTGTCACCTGTTTAATCCATTATCCCTTCTGGTAACCATCGGTTTACTCTCTATATTAAAGAGTCTTTTTGCATTTGTCTGTTTTTTCCCTTTGTTCATTTTTGGGGTTTTTTCATAAATTCCACATATGAGTGAAATTATACGGTATTTATCTTTTTCTGATTTTTTCACTTAAAAATACACTCTCTAGCTCCATCTATGTTGTTGCAAATGATAAGATTTCATTCTTTTTATGACTAATATTCCATTGTGTGTGTGTGTGTGTATGTGTCCACCATATCTCCTTTATTGATTCCTCCATGGATAGATACTTGGGTTGCATCCATAATTTGGTTGTTGTAAATAAAGCTGCAATAAAGATAGAGGTTCACACATCTTTCCAAATTACTCTTTTCATTTTCTTTGAGTACATACCCAATAGTGGAATTAGTAGATCATAGGGTAGTTCTGTTTTTAACTTTTTGGACCAACCTCCATACTGTTCTCCACACTAGCTGCACAGTTTGCATTCCCACCAAGAGTACAAGAGGGTTCCCCTTTCTCCATATCCTCACCAATACTTGTTGTTTCTTATGTTGTTGATTTTCAACCATTCTGACAGGTGTGAGGAGGTATCTCATTGTGGTTTTAATTTGCATTTCCCTGATGATAAGTGATATTGAGCATCTTTTCATGTGTCTAGTGGCCATCTGTAGGTCTTCTTTGGAAAACTGTCTACTCAGGCCCTCTGCCCATTTTTTAATTGGATTATTTGGACTTTTTGGTGTCGAGTCGTGTAAGTTCTTTTTATATTTTGAATACCCCTTTTATCAGATATATCATTTGTAAATATCTTCTCAAATTTAGTATGTTGCCCTTTTGTTTTGTTGATTGTTTCTTTTGCTTTGCAAAATTTTTAATTTTGGTATAGTCCCTGTAGTTTAATTTTGCTTTCGTTTCCCTTGCCTGAAGAAACATAGCTAGAAAAGTGTCTCTAACTCTTGATGTCAGAGGGATTACTACCTATGTTTTCTTCTAGGTGGTTTATGGTTTCAGGTCGCACATTTAGGTTTTTAATTTAATTTGAGTTTATTTTTATATGTGGTGTTGGAAAGTGGTCCAGTTTCATTATTTTGCTTGTAGCTTCCTAGTATTCCCAGTTTACTAAAAGGACTGTTTTTTTCATGATTGTATATTCTTGCCTCCTTTGTTGTAGATAAACTGGCCATATAAGTGTGGTTATTTCTGGGCTCTATGTTCTGTTCTATTGATCTGTGTGTCTATTCTTGGGCCAGTACCACATTGTTTTAATTATTATAGCTTTATAATATATCTTGAGATCTGGGATCATACTTTCCAGTTTTGTTCTTCTTTCTCAAGATTTCTTTGGCTATTCAGGATCTTCTGTGGTTACAGACAAACTTTAGGATTATTTTTCCTAGTTCTGTGAAAAATATTGTTGGCATGTTGACAAGGATTGCATTAAATCTGTAGATTGATTTAGGTAGTATGGACATTTTGACACTATAGGTTCTTCTAATCCATAAGCATGAAACGTTTTTCATTTGTTTGTATCCAATACTCTTCAAATATGCATTGTTAAATACATAGTTCATAAAGACATATGGAGGGGTACCAGGGTGGCTCAGTTGGTTAAGCATTCTACTCTAGATTTCAGCTCAGGTTAAGATCTTGTGGTTTATGCATTCAAGCCCTGCATCATACTATTGATGCTGACAGCTCGGAGTCTGGAGCCTGCTTTAAATTCTGTCTCCCTCTCTGCCTCTCCCCAACTTATGCCACACACGTGTGCACGTGCTCTCTCTCTTACTCTCTCTCTCAAAAGTAAATAAACACACAAAGAAAAGGATGTATGGATATTTGAGTTTTACTTCCCTGTAGTTTTTGTCTGTCATAGACACACTCAAACTCTTCTTCCAGCCAGTGTTATAATGGTAGATTTTATAATTCATTTTTAGATTTGACCAATTTCATTGGGCAAGACTCAACCTCTCTGAGACACATTTCCTTTAGTGAATAGCTGTCAATACCTGCATCATAAATTTGTTGAGGGGCACCTGGATGGTTCAGTTGGTTAATCATCTGACTTCCACTCGGGTCATGATCTCATGGCTTGTGAGTTAGAGCTCCACATTGGGCTTGCTGTCAGTGCAGAGCCTGCTTTGGATCTTCTGTCTCCTTTTCTCTGTGTCCCTCCTCTACTCATGCTCTCCCTCTCTCTCAAAAATAAACACCCCCCAAATTAACATAAACAAACAAACAAACAAATTTGTTGGAATAATGCAATTTAATTTCAAATATCATTTCCATCATTTTTATCAGCATCTTCCTTTTCTCTCTACTTTACACATCTATGTTTTTTTTTTATGTGGAATAACTTGCTCTCTCCTCTAGAATATCACAATCTATACCAAACATGTTCAGTCCTCTTCAAATTCTGACAGCTTTTCAGGACACCCCTTATCCCCCACCACAGTGCCAAATAGGCACTCATTCAGGTACCTGTCTTTGAACCAAAAAAGGATTTAGTATTTTACATAACCCCTTACTGATGATGAATTTTGCCTCTTCCATTTTATGAGTTTAATAAAGGAAAACTCTAATTCTAACTACTTTTCACTTAAAGAAAAATGATTATTTTTAAATTATCACCACAGGAATACCTTGCATGTTAAATAGATAGTAATACCAGCTTGGATGGGCGTGGCTAGGTGTTAAGACCTTGCCTCACATCCCCACATTATTTCAGTGTTCTGTGATCATTAATGGTCTGGCAGCAGCATCTAGAGTGAAGCCAAGAAAGGAATCGGAGGATGACCCGAGGGGTTCTTGTGATTTTTATTTTTTATTTAGGAATTTTTATGGATTCTTTACACTTTAAAGGACACTACTAAAAATAATACCTGTTCTCCTAGTTTTTCATGATTGATATACATTATTATATTTTATTTCCACTTTTTGGCAGATGAAGATGGATGGAAAAATTGTTGATCAAATTTTACATGACAAGGATATTTGAGATTAATGCTTTCTTTGCAACATGGATTATCATCATTAGCTATCATGATGAGTAACAGACAGATAGGATTCAATAATTATCTCCAGAAGAGATTGTAAAGGACTCTGAATAGCCAAAGTTATCTTGAGAAAGGAGAACAGTGCTGGAGACATCATGCTCCTTGATTTTAAATTACATTAGAAAGGTATAGTAATAAAAGACAGTATGGTACTGGTATAAAAATAGACACATGGACCAATGGAATGAAGTAGAGAGTCTAGAAATAAACCCATGCATATATAGTCAATTAATTTATGACAAAGGAGCCAAGAATATACAATGGGTCGGGGACAGTCTCTTCAATAAATAGTGTAGGGAAAATTGAGTAGTTACATGCAAAAGAGTGAAACTAGATCACTGTCTTAGGCCATACTAAAAGATCAAATAAGAATAGATTAAAGACTTGAGTGTCCACCTTAAACCATAAAACTCTTGGATTAAAACATAGGGAAAAAGTTCTGTGATATCCATCTTGGTGATGATTTTTTTTTTTTTTTTGGATTTGACACAAACAAAAATAAGCAAGTGTACAGCAAAGGAAACCATCAACAAAATGAAAAGGCACCTATGGAATGGAAGAAACTATTTGCAAATTATAGATATTTTAAAGGATTAATATCTAAAATAGATAAGGAACTCATATAACTCAATAGCAAAAAAAAAAAAAGTAAAAAAATGTGCAGAGAACCTGAATAGACATTTTTCCAAAGAAAACATAAAAATGGCCAACAGCTATATGAAAAGGTGTTCAACATCACTAATTATCAGGGAAGTGCAAACTAAAACCACAGTAAGATATCACCTCACACTTTTGGTGTAGAATGGTTATTATCAAAAAGACAAGAAATGACAAGTGGTGGTGAGGATGTGGAGAAAAGGTAGCCCTCTTACATCGCTTGTGGGAAGGCAAACTGGTGCAGCTGCTCTGGAAGACAGTATGGAGGTTCCTCACAAATTAAAAATAGAACCACCACATGGTCCAGCAATTGCACTTCTCTGTATTTATCTGAAGGAAATTAAAACAATGAATTAAAAAAGTAATATACATCCCCATGTTCATCATAGATTATTTACAATAACCAAGGTATGGAAACAACCCAAGTGTGTGTGTGTGTGTAAATGATACACAATGAAATACCATGCAGCTATGAAAAGGAAAGAAATCTTGCCATTTGTGACCGTGTGGATTGACTTTGAGCTCATTATGCCAGGTGAAATAAGTCAGACGGATAGAGACAAATACTGAATGATCTCACTTTTAAGTGTAATTTTAAAAACAAAGAAAAAACAACTTCATAGATAGAAAGAATGAATTTGGTGGTTATCAGAGGCAGGTACCAGGGTGGGGCAAAATGAGTGAAAGGGATGAAAAGGCTCATACTTCTAGTTATAAAATAAATAATTCATGGTGATGTAATGTAATATACATGTAATGTATGCATGGTGACTATAGTTAATAGTCCCTTATTGAATATTTGAAAATTGCTAAGGGAATAGATATTTAAATATATTTAAAAAGATATTTTTTAAAAATTGTGTAACTATGTTGGTGAAGGATGTTAACTAGAATTATTGTAGTGATCATATAGCAATATATAGAAAAATGAAATATTTTTGGGGTTTTTTGAATTATGATGTTTTATACCTGAAAGTAATATTATTTTATATGTCAATTATGCTTCAACAAAAAAATAAGAGATTATAGGAAAATCATATATTCCTGTTCCTTTTTCCTTTGTTGAGTTCTGTCCTAATACAGCTTTGGTCTGAGAACTAAGGGCCTTAACAATTTATAAATAAGAGGTTACTGTGCCTGAAAAGAAGGAGAATATGGCAGTTGTGTAGAATGAAAGATGCTAAAGTTCTATTATTTTATTCACATATGTTTTCTAAGCATATGGTAAGTTGTATCTTGTATATTATTTTACTTCCTTGGTCAGACTGCAAAATTATCCAAGTTAGAATGCTTCTCTACTACTATTTAACAATTTCCTCTAAAACTACCATAATCTGGTATACACAGATGATTTTGTAAGCAGAGTGCTGAGTGTGTTGATAGTGCATGAAGCTCTCTCTAACACTTCCCAATCTCCCTTACATTGAAAGTACAATTATATCTTCATTTTCTACATAAAGAAACTGAGAGTTAGAGATGTCAAAATGTTGTGTTATAAAACAAGGGAGAACTAAAATCAGAATTTGAACTCATGTCCACTTGACTCTAAAAGTCTTTCTATTAACAACTATGTTATGAGGCTTTAATCACCATACTTAATCGGTAAATAGTTCTTAGATGATGTATTTCTAGTCATTTTTAAACTTATTTTTTGCTTCTATGGAAGACTCAGAAGTACTATTTTAGATCATCACAATTTCAGTAATACACATGCCTCTAAGATGATCTTATACTGAATTTCTTTAAAGCATACTGTTTGTTTAAGGCTATGTGTAGAGTACTGTATTCCTCAGTGCTTCTTTTTCACAAATGGCCCAACTGACAATTTTCAGTCTGTAATGTGTTTGGAGTAACAACACTTTAGTTATTTAAAGGTTATGTCATCATAACTTAAAACTTGTAGGCCATGGTTCAAAAGTCAGAAATGATTGAAAAAAGAAGGAAACAGCCCGAGTAATTGTTTTGGTTTTAAAATACATGGAATTTATTATTCAAGGCTGAATTTTGAGTTTTATACTATGTAATTATTTGGCATTTCACTGAAACACAAAATCCAAACAAGATTAATACTTAAAGGATGAGGCAGAGCAAGAGAATAAGTCCAGTTTGCCAATCCACAACTCAGTGTACCTTGTGTTTTTTCAAGTAATAGGTATAGAGTGATTTAGAATATACCTTACCCCATTACATAAGCTAACTACTTATCAAAGTGTTAACAAAATAAAAGATTAACAATGTTATCAGGATCTATTCCCTTAAGAACATCAAGAATCTATTATAATGTATTTTCCATTGAAAAAGTTAAATTTTTGTAGTGGCCATTAAAGATTTTGCTTTCCATTATATAGAAATTTCACAAATGCTGATGAACTTGTTACCAGAGAATAGGAGGCTATCAATACATAAATTATATTACAGTCATTTATAGCAATCTCTATCTTTATTTTTTTAAATTTTACTGGCTATATTTTAGGACCAATGAAAAATTATGGATTATGGGTTGTAGGAACCATCTTAAACTAAAGTTATGGGTACACACATGTACATACACATGTACAGACACACACAAACATACACACATAAACATGCATGTAAAATAAATCCATAATAAATATTGTGAAGCAATTTTACAACTAAAACTGAATTGATTCTCTCCTTTCTAGTAGTATATTATCGATGTCTATAAAAACTACAGGAAATCTGGTGTCCAGATGCAGGTTTCCTGGTTTGAATGTAAGACCTTCCTGTAAGAGCTGGTAACTGCCGATGAATGTAGGAAGCAGATGACGGCAGTACATTAACGCAGGGCAAAAATCCTCAGAACAGCCAGCTCTTCTAACAGTTCGTATCAGATTTGTCACACACTGGGTTTTGACACACGACAGAAACACGTCTTTCCAGGAGTTTCAGTTTTACTGAGTTCAGACTACATGCCAGGCAAATATCCAGTGTTTCTCGTAGGAATGTTGTTATAGCTGCCAGACAGTTCTGCTGGAATTCAGGTCAGAAAGGAAACTACACTCTTCCCCAAACTCTCTAGGCTGTTCTCTGACAATAGCTGTTACTTACATCACACAGAGTATACTGTGATTCAATTTTCCTTGAACTGTTTCATGTTCGAGTGGGTAAAGAATGGATTGTGTGCATGTGTGCATGTGTGTGTGTGTCTCACAGTGTACTGTGAATGGGATACCTGGTCACTGTGGGGCTGTCAGCTCATTTCCTTTTGGCTCCAGGCCCGAAGGAAGTATGCTACAGGAAGCCGAGCATAGAGCTGGACTCTAGGCTGGAAATTTGATGTCTAGCAGCCTGCCCTTTAGATGTTTACTTCTTCAGCCCTCCCATCTATAAAGGAGAGAGGGTTATAGCCTCTATAACATGTAGCTACTAGTTCAGTCAAGTAATGCATTACCCCGAATTAAGTGCTCTGTTGTAGTAACAAGTAATGGCAGGCCCCTGAGGGTGTGGACAGCTTCCTGTGCTTCCTATGATGTCGGCCAGCACTGGGCAACTTGCTCTGCATGTCATCTTGGGAATTTCATTCAACTCGTTGACCTGTTAACATAGTGCTGGAGGCACAGTGGATGGATGGACAGGGAAAGAAAAAGTCCACCTGCCACTTTGTTTACCATGTTACATCCTCAATAAAGTAAACTGGATTTTTTCAAATACCCAAGCTTTGGTCACAGGAAAATGTGAAAATATATGAAGAGACTTAAAGACATAATAGTAATCATTGTATTTAAAACAGAGGAGAGAGTATATTCATCTACCTGTTTGAAAACCCATGCTACTCCAGGTGCCCAGGAAAGTAATTGGCACAAGAAAAGGTGCTCAATAAATTTTGTTGGCTTGATTTTTTTCATTTCATTAGTTGATGACAGCAATTATGGAATGAAGCCAGTTAACAAAGCAGCACTGACCCCCTGGAAGATTATATAATCTGCATGTTGGGAATTTGAATGTTTGGGATCCTATCAAGGGATCATATTTGGTCTTATCTCTTGTAGACTCTGTGTTCCCTTGTTTTTTACCATCCTGTATACAATACAGCCAAGATCACAGAAGATTTGAAAATATAAGAATTATGTTAACTGTAAAATAGTTACAAAGTTTCTTGTGTGGCTGTGATGCAAAATATATTCTTCCAGCCTACTCACAGCTAGGAACAACAATGCACAGAAGATGAACAAGTACAAAAACACTTACAGGGATAACAATATGGCAATATAGGAAATATTTTCTAAATAATGGGTTTTCAACAGAAAACTCTTGGAATTGTCTAGTGCAATAATAAATACATTCAAAGCTTCTTAAATGGATTACATCTATGGTATAATGAGGTAAATTTGAATGGAGATGTTTGGTAAGTACAGATTGACTTGAACTAAACCCTGGACAGACATTTATTACTGAGCACTGAATGTATTAAGAATTGAAAACAGGAAAAAATATCTCACATATGCATTTTTTTTAATTCTAAAGAGTGAGAGTTGATCTTTACAATGAGTATATAGATGACGGCAGAGTGTCTTGAGAACTTTAAAAAGAGGAATAAACTAGATTAGGTTCATTTCTGAGTTAACAATATTTTGTTGGATGCCAATATTTTGATGACTTTAATGCTGCAAGCATGCATCAGCTATCTTCTGTATGTAACAATGTGCTTTGTGATTTGGACAACAAGATAAGATACTTTCCTCTTCCAATTTGCTTATAATTTATTAGTGGGGCTAAGTAAACATACACCTATTTTATATATTTATATGATAGTAATAATTTGAAATATTCTTTCAAATAAGATTGGAAGTTTGGATATTGATAAATCTCATTCTTGAGTCATAAAAGAGAGCTTTCCATGATCTTCTTAAACAGAGATTTAATTAGGTCTCAAAGAAATCAGAAGAAATCTTTACTAACTGCCTATTGCTTCCAGAATTAATTATAGATTTTTCCATCCTCACTGGGGAAAAACTGAGAGTTTTCCTCCTGAGATCAGGAACACGACAGGGATGTCCATTCTCACCACTGCTGTGTAACATAGTGCTGGAAGTCCTAGCATCAGCAATCACTTGTTTCTAAAAGCATTTTACGTCCTGACCTGAGCTTTCTACCTTTGTCACCCAAAACAATGTGTAAATGCCCAATAAAATAGAATTTAGATTTGTATTTCTGACCACAATCTATGCTTTCCTAATGACACCTTTGCCTATGCCCTAGAATATCACTCACACTACTAAAAATTCGCTCTTCTTTGCTGTTAAGTCACTGTCTGCCACTCTCATGAATGTTATTCTAACAGCTTTGTTTCTGTTTCAGAACTGTAATGATACTTTGCTTGAATCTCTCTTTCAAAGTACCAATTATGCAGATTGAAAACACTTGGTATAATAGAAAGCTCAATATAAAGAATGTTTTTTCTTCTCTCTTCTTTTTTTGACTTTTCAAATATTTGATAAGTAACCACATATATCAAACTGCTTGGTGTTAATTTAACCTCAAGAAACTCAGGATCCACTGGTAGAGAGAAGTAAGTAAGCCAATGTCTACAGAATAGGAGAATAAGGACCATGGCAGACAATGCAAAGGAGGTAAGAGAAGGAGCAAATAAATCAAAAAACACAAAGTTGTGAAACACATAATGCCTTCCCCAAACTCAGGATCTAAAGTACAATGAGAGGAAACAGTGAGTTTGCAGGGATGATGGGAGAGAGTCTACAGAGAATGGAAGATGATCATGAACTGTCCTGTACCATAAGCACATGTGTTTGAACCTTGTGAGAGCCGTGCTCCACATGGAGAGGTCTTACACAGAGGCCTGGATGGACATTCTGGAAGAGCCATCCTGGCATCAGTGTGGGTCCTAGCTCCGGGAGGCTGGGAAAAGAGAGGGTATCAGAAGGCTCTGGGAGGAGCCCAGGGAAGAAATGATTAGGCCTGGCTGGCTGGTGGATGGGAGAAATGAGGCAGGAAGGGAGAAGTTGGTAAAATGAGCCCATACAGCTGGCCTGGGAAACTGTATTACTGTGTTTATGAAGAAACATGGCATAAATTTGGGGAAGCAAAGAGAAAAGAGGAAGGTGATACTTTCCGATGAGACCTTGTAAACTGCGGGGGAGATCTTTGGTAAGCAGCGGAATGGACAAGTCTGAAACAATGTGGTCCTGCAGACAAAGCTTCTCTGAAGGGAAGAAAAGGCTGCAGGTGGGTTTGGGATTTCCACAGACTTTCACCCTGGCCTGAATCTGGTCTGCTCAAGTTTCTACTCCCTTTCTCCAGAGCTGGAGACCTTTTCAGTCCTCACAAAGTGGACATAAGCAGTCTGGATGGATCTGCTTAGAGGAGCGGCTCTGGAAGACGGAAGTTCGTGGTTATTATTTTTTGTGGGAGACTTTTTGAAATTATGGTTACCTGCATAGATGTTAACGTGGTCCTTTGTTCAAATCCTTTATTGAAATGCTTTTACTCAAAAGCAGGACAAATTGTTTAAACTCTTTAATGGTTATGCTGCTCATTTATAAAATTGGAACATTTCTAAAATAGGAATAACTGTTTCTTGACTCATGTAGTGAGGGATGAAAAATAAAACCTACATATTGTTCTTACCAGAGATCTTGGCACATAAAAGAATCTCCAAAAAATAATAAATAGCATTATCTACTTGCTCTTCCTCCTCTTCTTCACCATCCTTATCATCTTTTGTGCTTGGTTCTTACCAGTTAAAGCAGGTGAGGTGCGCTGGCAGTATGAGCAGGCACACTGCGTCACGAACTTTTTAATATCTTCCAGCAAGTGGTTTTACACTTCCTAGAATCTTGTTCTCCTCTCAGAATAGATCTCCATTATCATATCACAATATCCCCTATTTTCTGTGCCCTTCTCCAAGAATCTAGCAATAATATGTCACATTTCAAATTCTGAAAGACATTTTGAAGATTCCACTTTATGTTCTTAATTTTCTGCAGTACAGAGAGATACTAGACTATTAAAGTGTTCTTAGTTCATATATTTCAAAGGTGTCCTTTAAGATATTTATAAATTACATTATTTCCCAAATAATTTGTCTATAAGGCCAAAATCATCTTTATGTGTATGTCTGCCCCAGCTCATAATAACATTTTTTGCATTTCTAATATAAAATAAAATTGCTGAATCACTGATGATAAACATATATATTGGCATTTATCAACACTCATGTTGCTACAAAATATATTCAAAATTAAAATAAAAATTATGGGAATGCCATACAATTTATATTACTAAAGATACATTCATCACATCTGCCTCATATTTAAGTGAGCAAAAAAGAAATCATTTTTATAAGATCAATAAGGGTAGAAAATGTCTCTGTGATTTGTTGCATTGAATTTGTAGAGACAGTCACAATTCCCCATAATTTTTTTGAGAGAATAGATGGATGAATGACTGGAACAAAATCATATAAGGATCTTGGAATTGCAAGAGTCACGTTTCCACAACAAGTGTTTTCTTCTAACTGACATTTTGATTTGTGTGTGTGTGTGTGTGTGTGTGTGTGTGTGTCTATGTAGGATTTCTCAGATAATCAGATATAAGATACACATTATATTACAATTGATTGAGACTCAATAAATATGGGTCAATGAGTTAGTTTTCTATTGCGCCATAACAGGTTGTCACAACAAAAGTGGCTGGAAACAGCATGTATTTGTTAGTGTCCAGTTCTATATGTCAGCGAGCCAGCATGGTGTGGCCATGGCCCCTCTTCGGGATACCAGAAGCCCAAAGCAAAGTTTTGGCTATGCTGGGCTCATGTCTGTAGGCTCTGGGGAAGAACCCTGTGTCTATCTCATTTACATTGCTGGCAGAATTCAGTTCCTTGAAGTTCTAGGATGGAAGTCCCCCTTGTTTTGCTGGCTGTGAGCTGAGGACCCCCTTCAGCTCCTAGAGACTGCTTGCAGATCCCTGATCTGGTCTCCTCCATCTCAGTAGCGAAGACAAAACATCAAATATGTTTCGTGCCTAGAATCTCAAACTTTCTGACCCACCACCAGCCAGGCAAAACTCACTGCTACGAAAGGGGTCTTGTGATAGATTACTGCTACCCAGACACTCTTTTTAAAGATTCGCTGATAAATGACCCTAGTTACATCTGGAAAATGCCTTCTATACTGTGATATAATGTAACCAAGGAAACATACCAGGGGGCAGGGTCATTTTAGAATTCTGTCTATCACAGTCAAGGTTGTCACCATGCCAAACTCTGTTCCATAGATAGTTAACTTAGGTGTAAAGATAACTAAAATTAAACAGCCATTGATTTTTCCAAGAATATTTTTGATTGTATAAGTATGCTGTCTTAGTAATTATAACAGGCTGTTTCAAGATTTTTTTGGTTTCACATTTAGGTATAGTATATACTGACATAAACACAAAATTGCTTTTTTATAATATAGAGGCTTTTTAAAATTTATTCTTGATGGTTGGTATCTTTTCACATGAAAATCTCTATTTTTTTTCTTTTGCTGGTAAGATTATGGACCTTCACGATAAGCTCTAACCTAATATATTTGACAGTTAAAAATGATACACAAGGGGCGCCTGGGTGGCTCAGTCGGTTGAGCCTCCGGCTTCGGCTCAGGTCAGATCTCACGTTCGTGGGTTCGAGCCCCGCGTCGGGCTCTGTGCTGACAGCTAGCTCAGAGCCTGGAGCCTGCTTTCGGTTCTGCGTCTCCCTCTCTCTCTACCCCTCCCCCTTTCATGCTCTGTCTCTCTCTGTATCAAAAATAAATAAAACATTAAAAAAATTTTTTAAAAATGATACACAAATTTATTTTATTTCTTTTTTTAAATTTTTTAATGTTTTTATTTTTGAAAGAGAGAGACAAAGTGTGAGTGGAGGAGGGGCAAAGAGAGAGACACACAGAATCTGAAGCAGGCTCCAGGCTCCAACCTGTCAGCACAGAGCCTGACGTGGGGCTCAAACTCATAAACTGCGAGATCATGACCTGAGCCAAAGTCAGAAACTTAACCGACTGAGCCATCTAGCCGCCCCATGATGCATAAATAATTTCCATCTGCATTAACACAATCTACTAGATTCACAGTTCCAAATATAGCTATCGTGTATTCACAATCTCAGGTATAAACCTTGGCTTAATCTATGAGACTGGTGGGATATCTGGAATACGTGGCATTTTTTCAGATGGGGTATGCAACGTATTTTGTTCCCGGAAGTACCCTGCCCTTTAGGTACGCCTAATGAAGACCAGGGAGTGCGTAGAACATACATTACATAACACGAGGCTGCTACTGGGGTATAGTGCTGATCTCACAAGCTTCGGGTTTCAGAAGCAAACCCAGTGTGCGTCCAGGTTCTGACTCCTTAGTCCTACATCAGTCAGTCAGTTTACCCTTAGGTTAGCCTTTTCCCCCAGACGGTTTAGATCAGAGTTATACAGGGATGTCACATCACACGACTTACTCACTGCGTGTTCGTCATGTCATGTTACAGTTAGAATCACATGAGGGGTGCCTGGGTGGCTCACTTGGTTAAGTGTCCCACTTCGGCTCAACTCCTGATCCGCTGTTTGCAGGTTTGACCCCGTGTCTGTCTCTGTGCTGACAGCGCAGAGCCTGGAGCCTGCTTTGAATTGGCGTCTCCCTCTCTCTTTTTCTCTGTCCCTTACTTGCTTATGCTCTATCTCTCAAAGATATACATTAAAAAAAAAAAATTAGAATCGCACAAGCGTTTTTACAGTATCTCTTCTCAATCAAGTAAATGGTCAAATTAGTAACTTGAGCTTGCTCTAAATTATGAAGTGTAAGATGGTGTTTAGAAAGTCATCTGTTGGGGCGCCTGGGTGGTTCAGTCGGTTAAGCGTCTGGCCCGGCTTGGTCATGATCTCACGGTTCTTAGGTTCGAGCCCTGCGTCAGGCTCTGTGCTGACAGCTCAGAGCCTGGATCCTGCTTCGGATTCTGTGTCTCCCTCTCTCTCTGACCCTCCCCTGCTCGTGTTTTCTCGGTCTCTCAAAAATAAATAAAAAACATTACAAAAAAAATTTTTTTAAGTCATCTGTTTATAGCAGTGATTGTTTGCAAATCGAGCCAGGCTTTTACAAAGAGCCAACCGATTAAATATCAGGCGGCAAGAACAGTTGCAAAATGAGTACTGTTGCCAAATATTCACTTAGTTCCTCTCCCTTGATCAAAACAATTCTAATCGTGTCTTTTACTTTTATTACCCTATTTTACATGCACAAACAACATATATACACACATCATATTGCATGTAACAATTAACTTTAGAAAAGAATCAGCGACCTTGAAGAACAGCCAGTGACGCATGTTGTATTGGGTCTGGGACTTTGTTTTTTTTGTTTATTTGAGCAAATATTGGCTGTAAAATTTCTGTAAATTGTTGTGGTCAATCCCTTGGGTTAGCTTGAAGATTGAATTAAAGCAGACAGAGGAATTAAATCAGATTTTTGTAACCTAGGACATATGAAAATAAAGTGTATTATGTTTTAAACCATCTATTTGGAGAAAGATATAGAAATAAGCATAAATTCATTATATTCAACAATAGGACTAAATAGTTATTCCCTGACTTAATGCATCATCTTACGAACATAATTTAAAGAAACACACTACCCAATGTAGAAGCAGATGGTGTCTAAGAGAGTTCAATTAGTCTCTGAATTTATTTCTTTCAAAAGATAGACTCCTATACATTGTGAGGAAATTTGAGGATTTTTAAAAAATCCTTAAATTTTGATACATGGATATGTACATTTGGAAGATCTTCTCAGACAGCTAAAATTAGGTGCATAAGGAGCTTATTGAAATCAAAGGCTTTTGGGGCACCTGGGGGGCTCAATTAGTTAGTTAAGCATCTGACTCCAGCTCAGGTCATGATCATGGGTTAGAGCCCTGCATCAATCTCTGTGCTGACAGCTCAGAGCCAGGAGCCTACTTCGGATTCTGTATCTTCCTCTCTCTCTGCCCCTCTCCTGTTTTCTTTCTCTCTCTCCCTCTCTCAAAAATAAATAGTAAAAAAATTTTTTTAAAGACATCAATGGATTTTTTTACTTTTCTTATGAACCTAAAAGGAAAACAATATCTATACAATATTCACCAGAGAATAACATACTCTACCAGGCGGTAGGTCTGTGTAGTGAAAGAAACAGGACACAGGTAGTACAAGCTCACTAACAATAATTAAAGGCTGTGTGACTTTGGCAAGTTACTTAGCCTCTCTGAACTACATCTTTCTTGTCCATAAAATATATGAAAAAATACATTTATGGAACTGTTTGGGTATTAAGTGTCATAATTTAAATAAAGGTGCTAGTAAAGTACATATAGAAAACAAAAGTAAAAATCAGAGGTTTTTTTATTTGGTCTCAAAAATTGCTTCCATGTACGTTCATATAACTAATGAAGTCTACCTCTGTACTCAAGAGTCACAAAGAGGAAAATTCCTCCATAATTTGAAGACACCATGTTCTTCAAACTTCTTGTGTACCTTCCAGTCCCCCTTAAAGCTGCCTACTGATATGTGTGGAGTTTCTTTAACATTTGAGTTGTTTTAAGGCATTGAGACCATTAACTCTTTTAGTGACATTTCCTTGGCTTGCCTAAGAATGGAAACAATAGATGAGTTGAGAGAGAGTGTCCCCTTTCCGTGTGGACTGCAGAGCCCTTCCCTTGAACATGGCAGGAGGAGCAGAAGGGCTCCGTGTCTCTGTGTGACTCCTACTGAGCTCGTCTGCGCTTGATCTTGATCTTCCTTTCACGTGAACTGCTATTTGTGAAATGGTTCAGTCTAGTCACTTTACACGCGTCGTGTATATATCTGCATTCTTCATCTAGTTGTCAAAACCCATTTCCATAGGACAGTTTTTCCTAATGATGTTTACTGAAATTTAGATAAAAGCAACATCAAGGGAAAAAAGAATTAACTGTATGTGATTTTTATTTGTTCTCAAAAATCAATCTGTATGCAATTCTACATAATGTTTCTAATGGAGAATAGAATGGGATATACAATGAAATATGATGGTGTTTTGATCTTTACTCCAAAGCTCAACCATTTCAGACATGTGATTTGTTTACAAGGCAACACTGCTGTCCTGTGCAACAAAAAAATAAAAAGATACTGCAGATTTATAGTGTTACCTTCTATGAAAAACTATTAGTTTGGATATAAAGCTAAAATTATTCCAATAATATAATGTTGACTTTCAGTTGGCTCAAGTAAGCTTTTGGGCCAAGTTGAGTTAGAAACATATTGCTAGAGACTCTTCCAATTCAGAATCATTTATAAGGCTTTATAATTAAGATAAATGTAGTACTCATTTGTGACAGCACAGGATGCCTAAGATTTAAATTTAACTTAAAATTTCCCATATTTCAAAAACAGTGGTTTTGATCTACTGTTGCTATTAAAATACATGATGTTAATTCTACCAGAGGTTAGTAAAAATTACTAAGGAACTGATTTTTTTAATGTTTATTTATTTCAGAGAGACAGACAGAAACACAGAGCCACAGACAGAGACACAGAGTATGAGCCAGGGAGACGCAGAATCCGAAGCAGGCTCCAGGCCTGCAAATCTTCTGCACAGCAAAGGAAACCACTGACTAAATGAAAAAGCAACCTACAGAATGAGAGATAATATTTGCAAATAAGATATCTGATGCAAGGTTAATATCCCAAATATGCAAGGAGCTCATACAACTCAAGAAAAAAAATTGATTAAAAAATTGGCAGAGACAATGAATAGACACTTCTCCAAAGATGACATTCAGACACATGAAAAGATGCTCCAAATCACTGACCATCAGGGGAATACAAATCAAAACCACAGTGAGGTATCACCTCACACCTGTCAGAATGACTGTCATTAGAAAAGGAGATAACGTGTTGGTGTGGATGTAGAGAAAAAGGGAACTTGTTCCTTGTTGGTGGGAATGTAAACTGGTTCAGCTACTATGGAAAACAGTATGGAGGATCCTCAAAAAATTGAAAATAGAACTATTATGTATTCCAAAAATCTAACTTCTGTGCATATATCTAAAGAAATTAAAAATAGGCTTTTGAAGAGATATCTGTCTTCCCATGTTTATTGCCACATTAATCACAACAGCTGAGATAGGGAAACCTACGTGTGTGTCAGCAGAGGAGCAGGTAACGATGTACTGTATATGCAGGGAAATATAGTTCAACCACGAGAAAGATGGAAATCCTGCCACTTGCAACAATTTGATTGGACTGTATTATATACTTCAAAATTAAAGATGTCTTTTAGGATAAGGTTTTTATTAAACTTTTTATTCTTGGGAATCACAGATACATAATTTTGGAGTACACCTAAGAAGATATCAGTGAGTATTATGGAAAATGTGAAACAATATGTCAATTTTAAGAGCTTAACATTGGAGTCCAATGTTTCTATCCAAAACCTACTCCAGCATTTTCAGCCATTTGACCTGATGTCATTGATTGAATCCATCTATCCTCAGTTTTCTCATTCATAAAATATGGATTGTAGTAATCACTGTATGATTAAAGACATTAGGAATAAATGAGATTATGGCTTCATGTTGCTCAGTATAGTACTTGACACCTTATTAATAATGAGTGGGAGGAAATAAACTCTACAGAGAGGATGAGTAATTGTGACATCCTTCCCTGCGCACTCAGTAGCCGCTAACACTGCGGTACATGTACATCACTGGTGGGCAAGTGGAGTCCTGGGAGCAGAGTGCAAGGAACAAGGCAGCAGAGCAGATCCCATGGTGGCTGCCACCATCTTGGAGAAACCCTGGGAATCAGGAAGCTTGACTGTGCCTGGAGTCTCAGCCTGCCCAACGCAGGGGTCCTTGCCAGTTGCAACTTGGATGCCACAGTGATGGTGACTTGTGTTGGACCCTGGAGATACTTGCATCTTGGGAAGACAGCCTTGGAAGGATAGAGTGGGAAGTCCTTGCCTGTCTCCTTCCTTCTCAAGTAAAAACTACCTCCCAGAAGCCCAAAGATACCCATTTACTTGGCATTTCACTGTTGACCCATGTCTGTCACAGTGTTTCATTTCATGTTTATGAAAAACAATTGTGAGAATGGCAGAAGCTACTCCACAGTAAGATAATGCTCTCTTATTCCTTGTGTCATCCACTCATGGCCCTCATGTCATCCTCTCCCAGCCCTCATGTCATCTCTCCTGGTCCACATGTCATCCTCTGCTGGTCCTCATGTCATCCTCTCTGGTCCTCATATCATCTCTCCTGGTCCTCATGTCATCCTCTCTCATCCTCATGTCATCCTCTCCTGGTCTACATGCATTAATGGGGCAGTTTGATTATTCAGTGAGCTGTTCCTGGAATGGGATGGTCTCCCCCAATGTGCCCCCTGGGGGTACTTTTCACAAGGAGAGAGCTGGCAGATCACAGAGACAGATTTGGAAAGTTTTAGTGTGACCTTTCCTGGGCAAAATGTATCATTCTTTATCCTGACAGAGACTAGGCCACTCTGGTGGGCAAACCCATGGCTGGCAACCGGGTTGAAAGATTGTCTAGAGGATTTATTTGGAACTATGTCAGGTTAACTTTTATGAAAATGTTTTGTGGCTCTTGCATTCAGCCCTTTTAGATAAGGGTGTCTCTGCTAGTGGGGGAAGTTTGGGGGGGAAATAAATTACAAGTTCTGAGATGAGACCTACTGATTATGTGACATTGGAGGGAGAACAGAAAGTCCCATATTTGGGAAGAGAACACCTTTGACCCCATGGGGTGTGGACAGAGTTGTATGAATGATCTTTGTTTTCCAGAACTGCTCGTGGGCCTTTCTCAGAAGGCAAGTGCTGTGGCTCTGCCTTCCCCAAAGTGCTGCAGGTGTCTGCACCTGAGCTCACTGTTGGTGCACTCAGGCAGATTGGTGAATTTACAAGGACCACAACGTATCTGACCCTTCCCAGTTCAGGGCTCCACATAATATAGTGGATGTCCCATTTTCTGGACAATCAGTGCATAACCAATAGCAAGAGTTTTATTTTCCAATGTGCAATTCATTTTTGGAAGAAATTGTATTTTCTCTGAGACTGACTTTTACTTCATTGAACATTTTCAAGTTTTAGAAGAATATTTAAATTTTTAAAGTGAAAATCTTTGTCAACAGCACCCTTCCCAAAGGTGACAATACAAAAGTGGTATTTTCTATTATGTAGCTTTAATGTGATGTATATTCCAAACTGTTGAGACAGTAAGAGAATGCTAATTCTTTGTGATGTTATAGGTGTTAGGTGACAAGGACAGCCATCTGGAATCTGGGTTGTAGACAAATAAGATTTGATCAAGTTTTGTGGGAAAGAAAACAGTAGTGAACATTCAGTATTTTCTTACTAGGGAACATTATATGTAGCACTTTCTTTAATTTGTCCAAGAAAACTTCAGGGTTTGACAGATATGAATTGAGGTATGATCCATACAAGGTATCCAGTGGGGACATAATGTTATTCTTTTTTTTTTTTTTTTCTCTAAGATGTTTTTTTTTTTTTTGGAAAGTAACCATTTTATTTTTTTTGGGGGGGGGAATTCTGTTTATTTATTTTTTTAACATATGCAATTATTTTCCATCATTTACACTACAGTAGTTACAATTACACTCCAAACAGAAAAGCAAAGTAAAAAATCAAAACCCCAACTTCTATTTCATGTAATTAGACTTATACAGAAATTAGAAGGTTAAGTAACAACTAGTTAATCACCTAATTTCACAGCTATCTGAAGTGGCAATCGTTATATAGCAGCTTATCTATGATACATTCAAGA